>CAUYRH010026987.1:0-25397 GCA_963574655.1 Perodicticus potto
AAAGGTAGATGCCCTCATCACACCCAAAGGAGAAGAAGAAGTAGAACTGTGCAAAACAACTCACAAAGGAGATGGACTTGCTTGTGGAGAGGAAGTTGGCCAACATTTTAGGGACAGTGGTGGTGATATAACATATTTCCAGGAGAGAAAAATTTCCCAAAAGGATGTACATGGGTGTGTGAAGGCGCCGGTCCCAACGCACAGCACAGGCAATGGCTGCGTTCCCCATCAGGGTGAGAGTATAGGCTACCGAGAAAAGCCCGAAGTAGAGGAGCTGCATTTTGGGGCTTGAGGGAAAGCCCATGAGGATAAAGTGGGTGACGGAGTTGGTATTTTCTCTGCTGGACACATTCATTAGTCTGGAAGACATGAGGTGGTAGTGGTCACTGAAACAGAATGAAAGGGAGCATGCTGTTTCTTCCTGAAAACACCAAAATTCATTATGACATATTTTATAAAGTGTTGAATAATTAGACCTTTGTTTAAACAACAAAACTGTGACTTTCCTGTCTCAATTCCTGTTCAGATGATATTATTTTAATAAGCACAATAACATAAAGCAGGGAAAATGTGAATTGGGCACGAATTTTTACCTAGCTAAGAACATTAGACTCAATATTAGGAAGGCAACTTGTGTGTTTCTAATAAATTACCTATTTCAATTAGTTTCTACCATGCATTGCTGATACAATTGTCTGTATGTGACATTCTTTTAACAGTACTACTAATACTTGAGTTTTTATGATTTATAAGAGTGATGTAAAAATAAAGTACTAAATCAAGTTATTTCAAAAGAATGTCAGTGTAGTTCCATGCCAGAACACAAATTAATATTTATTTTTACTTGCATCCATTACATATTACTCAGTAAATACAAATGACCTCTGTCTTTAGAGGAAATATGGCCTTTTCTGCTACTTTACATATTTATGCCAAAGTTTAGTATAAATAATGCATCCTTTCTTTTTTAGGCAGGTGGATGCTCTGTACATTATGAGGAGGGGTGCCATAATTTAAGTTATAAATTGGGCTAGCTAAATATTTTGATATACTTCCTAATAAATATATGAGCTAGATATGCCCACTACAGCAACTGACCTTAGGGAAAACAGCTGGTCCAAGTGACTCTGGCTTAGTTCAATGTGCTTCTCCTGTTAGGCATAGTTAAGTTGGCTGTAGAAAAAAATGAAAGGCAGATAGAATATGTATTTTTATGAGAGCTCCCTTATTGTTTTATTCACTATTCCCCTCGCCCGGCCCCGCAAGTTCTCTTTCTCCCTTTTAGACAGACTTTGGTATCCTTTACATCTCACTGTGATGGCCAACTCAGTGAATCTGAAATGTGGAACTTCACACTACTTTCTCTCCAGTCTCTTCTACCCCTATTGTTTAAGTAACAACAATAAAAATGAGAAATACTGATATAAGAAGAATATTTTTGTTACTTAAATCATTCTTATAATAAGAAGGTTTAGTAATCTAATAAAACTGTGAATCAACAACTGGGCTTAAGAGATTAGATATCTCTGAGAAGAGGGACCTGTCATATTTCTTCTACTTACCAAGTAACAAATCTTTAAAATACACCCTTCTCCAGCAATTCATCATGCAATATACATCTTTATTAAAAACCTTAAGCCTCTTTTTAAATATCACATATTCATCTTTTAGAGAGATTAGAAAACCAATTGTAAAATATCCTCCAGAACTCAAGAAAAATATTTATATTTTTCAGCTATATTCTCTGCCAACATTTTATTCCGAGATATGGTTTTAGTTTTCTTAAAGACAAGAAGAAAACATTTCTATTAAATCATTTTTGAAAACAGTTTAGTACATGTGGATTATATGTTATACACTTTCCACTCACTCCTTAGATGAAGGCTGAGACGGTCAGAGACTGGCAGTAAAATATTATTCCATGGAGCAATAGCCATGTGAGGGACTTCCCCAAAATTATGGAATCCTCTTTGTAATCTCTTATGGGTTGAAAGAGTGAACCCTAAAATATTTTTCTCCACTTCAACTCACATACATATAATCAAATTCATGTGCAGAAGGGATTATACATTTACTTTCATCACAGGCTTTTGGGATTTGAAGTTCTCTCTTGATGATTTGATAGTATTTAATGTTTGTTCAAATGAGGATATCAGATTGGAATTTTCATTTGCAATGAAAGACTAGTTATTACTATTCCCTGAGAACAGTGACCATGTAGAAGTAGGCCCTATCATTTCTTTCTTCTCTTGTGCCTGTTATTGCTAATCTTCCAGGGAATAATTCAGTGACAAGAGGAATTGTCATAATAGCTACAATAGGAAGCTTTACCTTAAAGTTCCCTATATCTATTTTCAAGAAAAGGAAATAATTCTTTGCAGACCAACTGTCTGTGACTATAGAGTTGTTAGAAATATTTGAACTAAATTTTATGTGTGGCACAAACAATTCCAGTCCAGAAATTTAATTGGCATTAGCCATTCCCCAAATATTTATTCAGTGCCTACTATGTGCCAAACGCTATTTCAGATCTTGAGGATATTGTAGAAAACAACTCCAAAACTCCTACCTTCACTGTACTGGAAGTTGAAATAAATAACATAAACAAGGTAATTACATAGATAACAATAAATAACATAAAGAAGATAATTACATAATTACATGAAAAATAATATGGAGAATAATGAAGCATAGCGTGGGGGAAGAAGAATGGAAATAATGATTTGAAGAAGAGTCATAGGAAAGCCTCACAGAATATGTGACAATTAAGCAATATCTTAAAGTGAGAGAACAACCTTTAAGGCTATCTGTGGGCACTGCATTCCAGGCAAAACAGTCTCAGGTACCAGAGGCAGAAAAAAGCATAACATGTTTGAGAAACAGTGAGCAGGCCAGCATGGCTGTAGCTGTATAAGTGACAGAGAAAGTAGTAGAATATGATGACAAGAGCTACCAGGAGAAGGGATATCTAGAGTGTTATAGGCCATGGTAAGACTTTGACTTTCACTGTATGAAAGAGTCTATGGAAGTATTTGAGCAAAGAATAACATGATCTGGTTTATGTTTTCTTATTTTAACATTGTACATAAAATTATACATAAGACTGAATTAATTATTAAAAGTGCACACAACCATTTAATCACCACCTGGGTGGAAGAAATAGAACATTACCCAACATCCTAGAAGACTCACTGTGACTCTTGCAGTTATTACTTCCTTATTTCTAATACACCAATTTGCCTGTGCTTAAAGTATAGGTAAATTAAATCATGCAGCATATGTTCTGCGTTTGGGATTTTTGATTCATAATTTTACAAATATTTTTTTATTAAGTCATATATACATAGATCATGAATACATGAGAAAATATCATGAATGTTACATTAATCAGGTTGATAAAAATATCTCCGATTGTATGGGAAGCCCGCACACTGTACCCCAAGCCTGAATCATTGTACACAGTTATGACTCAATAAAAAATAATTAAAAATTAAAATAAATAAATAAATAAAAATAAAAATAAAAATAAAAAAAAAGAAGTCTGAGCCTCAGTAGGTTATAGATAAATAAATCCATTTACTGTTTTGTTTGCTTGTTACTGACTGCTGTTTAAAATGAGGCTGCTCCGAGCCCTTGCTTTTTAGTAGCATTTCCCTTGGGTAGCATTCTTCCTCTTCTGGCCCACATTTTGTCTCTGAATGATCAAGCTTCCAAATATTTAATATATTTCAATATTTTACATCCAAATGCTTTTTCAAAGCAGACCTCGCAGGCTCATGGGGAAACAGGGCCCCTGAGAATTTGAGATGTAGATCTCTAACCACAACAACCTCGATACTTACTGCTTAAAGAAGATAAAATACAAATATTATCCAAATATGGCTGGGGTAAGAATAGGGTAATTCAGATGCTGCTGCCTACAATGCACTTATCCACACTTAACAGGCTCTCACGGTATCAACTTATATTCCAATGAGGGAAGCAGACATTTAATAAATGAGTAGCTATGAAGTGTGCCAGGTTTTTGTTTTTTGTTTTTTTTGTTTTTTGGTTAAATAATAGATATTTTAATGCAAATCACTATTGGGAACAAAATGATCCTATTGGCTCGGCACCTGTGGCTCAACGGGCTAAGGCGCCAGCCACATACACCTGAGCTGGCGGGTTCGAATCCAGCCCGGCCCGCCAAACAACAATGACAGCTGCAACTAAAAAATGTCCGGGCGTTGTGGCGGGCACCTGTAGTCCCAGCTACTTGGGAGGCGGAGGCAGGAGACTCGCTTGAGCCCAGGAATTAGAGGTTGCTGTGAGCTGTGATGCCACGGCACTCTCTGCAGGGTGACAGCTTGAGGCTCTGTCTCAAAAAAAAGATCCTATTATAAGGCTGTCTATAAAGTTCGTGTGCAATTTACAATGTAAAACTATTTTATTTTTATTTATTTATTTTTTATTGTTGAATCATAGCTGAGTACATTAGTGCAATCAAGGGGTACAATGTGCTGGTTTCATATACAATCTGAAACATTTTCATCAAACTATTTGACATAGCCATCATGTCATTTTCTTAGTTATTGTATGAAGACATTTGTATTCTACATTTAGTAAGTTTCACCTGAACCTGTCTAAGATGCACCATAGGTGTGGCCCCACCAATTACCCTCCCTCCACCCATCATCCCCCTTCCCCTACCCTTCCTTACCCCTTTCTCCATATTCTAATACTATAATTGGGTTATAGCCTTCATATGAAAGCTATAAATTATCTTTGTAGTAGGGCTGAGTACATTGGATACTTCTTCCATTCTTGAGATACTTTGCTAAGAAGAATATGTTCCAGCTCCATCCATGTAAACATGAAAGAGGTAAAGTCTCCATCTTTCTTTAAGGCTGCATAGTATTCCATGGTGTACACATCCCACAATTTATTAATCCATTCTTGGGTCGATGGGCACTTAGGCTTCTTCCATGACTTAGCAATTATGAATTGGGCTCCAGTGAACATTCAGAGTGGTCTTTACAGTAAGAACACACTGTGGGCAGAGAGAGATGTCATGAAAGTGGCAGGCTTGAGTTAGTTCTATGCTTGTGTGTAATACAGACTGAAGAAAAGGGAAGATTACAAGCCTGGTTTCAATTAGGAGGCCAGGTTGGGGTAGGGAGTGTGGATAATGTGAGTGTAAGACATGGGAGGACTTGGTCAGTGCAGAAACCACAATGACTGGGATTACAGGGTTCTCTTAGAAAATGAAGACAGACGTCAAACGTTTATATTCCACGTCTTCTAATTACATCGTCGGCAGCCTATGTCCACTTGAGCATTGAGAAGATTCAAAGTAGTGAGCTAAGTGAGAGGTGGTGCCTCTGAGGCTCAGCAGATTCTTCTCCCACCTTTTCTGTTCACACGTGAGTCTCTGGGCCCCTCCTGCCACCCACAGGGACACGCTGGCTCTGCAGACCAGGCTGCCTTCTCAGCTGCCAGGAGCTGCATGGCAAGGATCGTTTGTGTACCTCGGGGGACTCACCAGTGTGGAGCCAAAATGCAGCTGTTCTTAGATGTCATTTTTTTATGTCCACCATGGCACTGAGGAAGGGGAATTCTGCCGTCGTTTGGGATGCATGGCTCTTCAGAACCACGGACAGCTCACACTCCTGCAGGACCTGGTCTCAGCTGTGCCCCACCTCCCTCTCCCTGCCCTCCCTCCATGCCTCCCTCCCTTTCTCCCTTCCTCCTGCTGAAATCCACACTCTTAGTGAGCATTGCCATGAGTCTGAAACATGGACTTTCGAGTCAAAGCGATCTGGGGATAAATTCCCAGTCGGCCTCTCTACTGGTGCCATCATACAGAAGTTACTCTGCTTCGCGGGCCGTACACTGACTCCATATACAAAACGCCTAACTCACAGGGTCTATGTCAAGTTGCGTGAAGCACTGAATGAGAATGAGGTCGTGTATTTAAGGGCCCACTTTGATGCACAGAGAATACTACAGACTCTGATCAGGGTGGACACCGAGACCTTCCATACTAGGGCCAGATCTAATTAATCAGCCTCCCCACAATTCCCCTGTCTCCCAACCCTAAGGCTGATCAATTGCTCATGGCTTCCTGGAGCTCTGAGTTTAAAAGTAGACTAAAGCCATGGCCGGGCTCTGTGCGAATGTGTTTGGCCTGCAGGGAGTGAGGGAAGAGGGGCCCTGTGATGCTTACATTTGCCAATCCAGCCTCCGAGGAATGGCCACACCAAGCAGCACGTGCATCCCCTGAGCTCAGAGGCAGAACGTGCGTCTGGGTGTCCACACCCTTGCTGGTTCCATCACCCCTGCCCACACGCAACAGAAATGCCCTGCTCACTGTGCCTTTTTTACCCAAGGCCTTCTGATTCTTCAAGCACCAACTTTAAAATTTCTTCCTCTAAAACCATCCTTCATCTCCTTGAACCCCGAGAGCAAATGTTTCTTCTCATTCAACACGGTAATTGATTCTTATGTTAAATGGCTACTTAATCTTGTGGATACGGTTTTTCTGAAGGGATTGTTTAAGAATGTTTTCAATATGCATTTATTACCGCCACCATTCTTAGACGTCAGAGAAAGGATTTTGATGGGAGGGACTCTGCCCTTATCTGTAACAGCAGCAGCTATCACACAGGATGACCTTTGACTTTGCACAGACAAGTGACGTAAGAGGCTGTCCTGACAGGTCTCGCGCTCTCTTCCCCTGGTGCAGCTCCCACGTGGCAAGCCTGAAGTTAGCGGCTGAAGCTGTTAAGGGAGCTTTCCATTTACCATTTCCACCCCTCTTTAGAATCATTTACTGTCCCTACACACTTTCCTGGCAAGTTCGTCACTTTATGAGGCTCCTCATTTGTTCTGAACTATGCATTCATGTCCCTTGTTCCTGGCACAGAAGGATTCCAGTGGGTTCGTTGAAAGTGGGAGGATCTGAGTTAAATAACTAAGCCACAGGGTCCAGCAAGAATGTGCACGTCTGGGCCCCACCCCGAACAAAAGGACTTGAACAAACCTCAGGACAGTTTTAAAAGTTCTTTAAGTGAGTGCAGTGCAGAGCCGGGGTGTCAGCCCTCTCCCTTCCTACTGGCCACCACTGAGGAGGATGCCTGGGGTTATCCCGGAAACACCCCTGAAGTTTCTCTTCAAGCATTAACTTCTTTGTCCTCTCAACAAACTCAGAGTGACAGTGTAGAGCTCAGATTAACCACGTTCTCGGAGACTCACCAAATGATATTCAGTGAATGTGTACACAGTGGTGCTGTGTCCCCAAGGCTGCACTCAGGAGGTGAGATAAGCCTGCTCTCCGCTCGTCCCATCCATCCCATGAAGGGGCCCTGGAAGTCCAAGTTCCTGCTCCTTGCTTCCCAAACTCGTTTCCCCTGGGCTCTAGCTAGTGAGAGCTGGTCTCCAGGCTACTTGGTTTCTTGCACATGGTCTCAGGGCTGCCAACAAACACACCAGATGTCCCAGGTGCTGTGTCTAACCAGGAACGGGTTTTTGTGTTTTGTTCTTTAATCTTGGCTGTTGATCACTTTGTCGTGTGGAGGATTCACAGGGTCTGTTTCAAGTCCCACAGAATCAGAGGCAGGGATGTCGACTAGTGATCTGCACCTGCGAACGTCTGTGTACTGCCTGGAGCACCTGTCCTCTTGTTCAGATCTTTGTCGAAGGATAAGCCTGGCAGGCTGAGACCCCTGTGTGTGCTGTGCGGTGCCACCATCCTACCATGTGCCAGGCGCTGTGCTGGGCAGGGGCAGGGAAAGGCGTGTGTATCCCTGGCTGGCCGGTTTATTTCGTTTCGGCTTTATGTCGTCTCTCTACTCAGGACTGTCCCTAGCAGAGGGCTGGATGCCAAGTTCCCCACGGTGTCTAGTTTAGGAACCTCAAGGGCAGCCTTGATCAGGAAAGGGCATCACTTATGGACAGTGGGTGAGCCTGTCTCTCTTTAGAAAGCCCAGTCCCTGCTGCTTGAGGAATTCCCCCTTGGCCAGATGGCAGGGGACAGATTTCCTTTCAAGGTTCGTCCCTTTTTGCTGTCCACCTAAGGGAGGGGGAGGAGAGACCCAGACCGTGTGACTCGGTCCCCAGCTGGGCGTGCCTTTGCTTCAAGGCTTCAGGAGTGTGGAAGCACCTGCAGCTGGACAGTGTGGTGGCCTGTGGCATGGCAGCCTGTCTGCTGACGTCCTGGTTCCCGTGGGGCTAGCAAAAGCCATGAGAGAATTTTTCTTGGGAGGACATTTTAGGTTTTTAAGCTTCCATAACCCTGCTTTTGTTGTAACTTGAGAACACCACCGTGAGAAAGCGAGGCCTCGCGGGGGGTGAAGCAGCTTGCAAAGCATCACCCGTGGTCTGTATATCCGGCCACTACGTGTTCCTGCAGCCGCTAAATCAGCACAGGACAGAAGAGGACAAACCGTGGTATTTCTTCATGGAGAAGGCCAGGTTCCAAGGCGAGGCCCTTGGAAACCCTGCAGCACAGCGTTCGAAGGAGGCAACGTATTACCGGAGGCTTCCTGGCTTTGCGGGGCTCAGCCCCGCCGGCAGCACCACGTTGTCAGGATGTCAGATGCTCACTGGCAAGGCTGACGTGTGCACATGGCCTGGCCTCAGCACACAGGGTGAAAGCAGCCGCCCAGAGTTGTTAATGCTTCCCAGACTGGGCTCGCACCCACCCCTCGCCTGTAGCTTCCGTCCTCTCTCTGTCCAGCCAAGTAGCGAAGGCGGTCACACTGGCAGGCAGGGCTGCAGGGACTATACTCTTTAGAGTTAACTTCTTCATAAACAAGAACGTGCAGGCCCCACATTCCCGCTTACTAATGTGAAGGTCAGTGTTTTTGCATCTCTGTACATCCCAAGCCTGACTCAGCACATCAGTGCCCAGGGGTAAATTCCACGGGGCTTTTGAAGGAGGAGCTCTGGGGCAGCGTCAGCACACGCTCAGGACTGCCAGGTGCCAGCACTACAGGGGTGCTGTGGGTTATGGGGGCGGCGGGGGACACAGGAGACCTTTCAGATGCTCAAGGAATTTCCTGTGTGGTTCATTGGAGAATGACGTCATGACCTTGGTGCTCCTGTCAGAGCTGCACAGTATGTCCCAGCATCACATGAATATAAATTTTAACCCACAGCTACAGCACGTGAGAGACCTGCTCCCCTTTTTTCTACTTAAAGTTTGCTCCCCAATACCTACCTGTGTACATACTTGAAGAGACCTCCCGTCTAAGGCTAAAGGAAACCCAGAGCAGCGCTGGGTGTGGTGATAATGAGCACCGCCCTCACACCCGCACTCGGCCAGTTGAGTCAGAAAGAAAATCACAGAGGTCCTGCAGGGCCCTAATTGTGTCACGTATTGCCCCGATTGGCATGGCTGTGGGTAGCTGCTGACTTTAACATAGTCTGTCCCCGAAGACTGAGACTTCTCCCCAAATTGCTTCAGCGGCATTCCTCATACAGCACAGCTCTGCCTTCCCGGTTACAGGTGGGCAGCCTGCATGCAAAAGATGGATGAGGTGAGGAAGCTGAAGGCCACACAGGAAGCCCTGGCCAGCCTCACCCTTCCCACCAGGTTTGAAAGTTTTCTGCAAGAATTGAACCTCTTTCCCAAGGGCAGTCTCACGCAAAGTAGCATCTGAATAGCAAGATTGTTTCAGGCCCTTTCCTAAAAAGCCCCTAGCTTAGAGAAGATTGGTAGGAAAGGTCTCACATGCCTTAGAAATCTAAAGAAATGACACAGAAGGTAGGGGGAATGTCTGTAATTGGCAGAAGAGGAGATAGGATGAGCAGGGAGCCACCGAGAATTAGCAGTGAGATCTGAGCATTAAAAAGAAGCAGCTTCCCACAGGCCCAGACACACCAGCCCAGGATCTTACCCAGCACCACTGCTGGGAGGGGCGCAGATGCTGAAACTCAGCTGTAGCTTCTAATCGTTTTTTCTCTAAGGATGATTTTCTTCTATGCTGTTCACTATCTTTACGCTGTCTTTCTAGTTTGTTACTTTTCATTCCCTACCCTGTTGGAGGTTGAGTGTTGATTGCCTTCTCTGTATTTTTCCCTCGTCCAATTTGTTATCGCCAGGTTTGAAGAGTGTTTTCTTCTTTGGATCAATATAGACAATGAAATCGATTTAAAATAATTCTGTGGAGGGTCTCATTATGTCTTCAGATAGGTGCAGCGCAGTGAGAAGGGAACATTCATCAAGGACCATGGTGACAGAGCCCAGAAGTACTGCCTCCCTGCACACATGTGTAGAACTTGCTAGATCCTGCTTGTGTGTGTGTGTGTGTGTGTCTGTGTGTGTGTGTGTAGAACATGATAGAACACGTGTGTGTTGTCAGGTCCTCTGGCTGCACAGAGCTCCCGCGGGGGCCCTGCATTACTGTTGCTTCTGCGGAGAGCTGTGAGGACCCAGCTGTCAGAGCCCACGTTGCGGAGGGCACTCGTGAAGATGCAGACGCTCCTTACCCAGCTGGGCCAAGTCTCGTCTTTGGTATATTTTCCACACCACTTATGTTCACTGAAGCTACATCTTAAGTTGAGGATTCAACCAAATGAGAGCAAATCCCTCCAAAGTCAGAGCAGACACCCATGAATTGGCTGAGAAGGAGGAGGAGCAGTGGGGAGGGGCAGAAAGGGAGTGGGAAGGGAGGGAGCCGGTGCCTTTCCGGACAGGCCATTCTCTCTTAAAGGGCTTTTCCTGGTCCTTTTGAAACCCAGTGTTCCCTGGTCTCCATGGCTGGCCATTCTGCTCCTGCCATATGGCAGAAAGAAGCCACGGATTGCCTCCTGCCCTGACTTGCAGGGCAGCTTTCCTAAGTCCTTTGGTTCCACAGTCAGGGGATTTTACTGAAGGGCAGAAGTAGAAAAGCCCTCGAAGTGATCGCAGACCTATTCAGGATGTTTGTGCTGCAAAGAGGAACCATGTGACAGTGAACAGAGTGTCGTGTGTGTGCAGAGTGGCCCACTGGCCTCGCATTCCTTTTAGAGCATTTTGTCACTCCCCAAACAATCTGTAGCATCCAGCTAGCTCCAGACCCATCTCTGTTCCTCTCTTATTTCTTCCTTTCACTGACAGTTACCGAGCACTGGTCTAGGTACTAGGTGTACAGTGACAAGACCCAAGGTCCCTTTTATTTAAAAAAAAAAAAATCCTTCCATTTCTGCAGCTTTGTTTGGCATGCTTGGCCCTTCATAGCCACAGAGTCTGTGTCTTTGGACTCAACCAAACTCAGATCGAAAATACTAAGAAATAAAAAATGGATAGTTGCGTCTACACTGAACATGTACAGACTTTTTAGATTGTCATTATTCCCTAAACAAGACAGTGTAACAGTGATTAACATTGGCGTTACATTGTCTTAGGCTTTATAAGTAATTTAGAGACGATTTAAAGCATACCGGAGGGTGTGCTCAGGTTACATGTGAATACTGGCCATTTTCTAGAAGGGACGTGAACATCTGTGCACTTTGGTATCTGAGGAGGGTCCCAGAACCAATCCCCCCGGATACCGAGGGACAACCTTACTTACATTTGTGATCAGACATGTGAAAGAGTCCTTATGAATTGTAGGGAGGATGAGTCATTAATATATCAGAACGACCCACCCCATTCTCATTTAGCGAGCAGAGCGTCTCTGCCTGAAGACGCCTATATCCAAACGTTTCCTGAGGGAAGGTGCCCCAGATATGCCACAGAACATATGGGGACATTTTAGCAGAGCATGTGCTCAAATGTTGGCCTCTTGGGACGTACACCTATGAGGATTCCTGCTCTCAAAAATGTAGCTGTAGGATTTAGGATATGCACAGAAAATGGTGATACAGACCTCTCAGTGCCACTGTTCTGCAGTGGGGCTAAACTAGATCCATTTCTTCATCCATCCATCCGTTAATTCATTACTCAATATTTGTTGAGTACTGACCCTGTGGCAGGTTCTCTTTCAGGACCAGGAATGTATCCAACAGTTGCATATTGCCCACCAGGCTAAGCGCAGAGGGCATGTATTATTTGACATTGAGGATACTATTTTTTGAGATTTTTAGCCTCCAAAGTTTAGGAGCCAGAAAAGCAATTTTGAGCTTTTATTTTTCTCTTTCAAATGCTGTTGTTGGGAAGCTTTTCAATCCCTCAAAATAGCCCAGGGAGATAAATGAGTAAACTTTGCTTCAGTAATTTACTCTTCAGAATTCAACATGATTTATACCCTGTTTTGTTTATTGCTCAAATAAGCAAAATCAGAATGGATTGCATGATTATTTTGAGATATAGCAAGTCCAGATCATTTTATTCCTCCTTCATCATTTTTTTTACTAATCCATCTCCACCTTGGAGATGATTCATTACTGAGCCTGCCACGGATCCCTTAAAATAAATGAATAAATAAAAAGAAAGAAAAATTGAGGAAAGGCCAGTAACCAGCCTCAGAATAAATCAACAGATATCTTCACGCACCCTCTTTCTCTCCCCCACCTCCTGGCACCACCCCCGCCCCAAGAACTTTAGAATAACGCAGTACACGGTGGGGAATCACTCCACGACTGAGCTGGGTAGGTCTCAGCCTGCGCATGGCAAGGTGGGACCCAGCCCCCGCTGACGGAGGAGTTCTGCAGGGAGGCACCAGAGATGCCACACAGCACATGGTGGGGGACGGAGGCCCCCAGGGCGTAGGCACCTCTGCCCTGCTCTGAAGGTCTTTCCACTTTGCTCTTCCCATCAGTTGGAGATTATTTTCCCTTTGACTACATCGTCAGACAAGAGCCAATCAGCCATTTTACCGGGGAATGGGAGGAATATTAGCACTGTAGGGCTACAGTGACACATTGCCACAAGGTGGCTTAAAACAACAGAGTTTTCCCCTTATGGTTGCTGAGGCTGGAGCCAGAGGCTCCGCTGCTCCTCAGAGCAAGGCTGGAGTCAGGAGCTGGGGGCAGGAAGGGCTGGAGCTGTCAGGAGCTTAGGGCGCTCAGCTCCCCAGAGTGGGCTTTGGAGGAAGGCCCAGGGCAGGAGATGAAGGGGAGAGGCCGGGCCGAACAGACGCGGGGCATCGAGCACCGAGCGTGGAGGGAGGACAGAGGGCGCCGTGTGGAGGGAGGACGGAGGGCGCCGCGTGGGGGGAGGACGGAGGGCTCCGCGCCACTCAGCACTTGGAGGTGGAGGCCGCGATCTTACATCTTAAGAGGAGCCACTCCAGCTTCAAAAGAGACAGAAGCCACACCACATGGGGTTGGGAACCCGGGTGGCCGTGGGAAAGTGGCCTCTGAGCGCGGATTTAAGAAATGCAGGTGAGAAGGCCAGTAGGGGCTGGGCGGACGCTGTGTCCGGGCCGCGGGCCTGTCTTCCGTCTGCTTCCTTTGTTTTGTACTTAGGTGGGAGAGCAGCCTAGGGGGAAAGGACCGGTAAGGACTGAAAGAGGACAGAGTCCCAGAGGCTGAAGCCACATAAAGTTTAAGCTCTGAGAAGACCTTTGAAGGTGACTTAAGCGCGCCTTCCCTAGGGCACGGTGCCAGCCTGAGAAGCCTAGGCGTTCTAGAAAAGGCAAAATTATGGAGTTTATGCAGAGATTGTTGCTGGGGTTGTCAAGGGGAGGTAGGGACAGGCAGGGCACAGGGTTATGTGGGGCAGGGAAACTCTCGGGAACGACCCCGTGACCGTGTGTGCGCAGTGCTGGGCATTGGTCACCATCCACAGAATGTGTTAGCCAAGAGGGAGCCCTGACGGCGTGAAGTTCAGGGAGTGATGACGCATCAGCCTGGCCAGCGAATGCACCAGCTGCCGCACGCACTGCAGGATGGTAGGAACGTGGGGAACAGCACTGGGGGGCGGGGGGGGGGGTTGCTGATTTGCCCGCTTAAAACTGCTTTTAAAAAAAAGCTTATTAATTAAAAATAATAATAATAAAACTTTACCAACAAGGTACACAGAAAGGAAATGATTTGATGGTTCCAGACTCAGCAGAACTACAGAACAGAAAAATAGCCGGGCATTGTGGGGGGCACCTGTAGTCACAGCTGCTCGGGAGGCTGAGGCAAGAGAATCACCTAAGCCCAGGAGCTGGAGATTGCTGTGAGCTGTGTGATGCCATGGCTCTCTACTGAGGGGATAAAGTGAGATTTTGTCTCTACAAAAAAATAAATAAATAAGGCAGATTCCCTGGAAGACCAGCGTGGACATTGCTGGGCTGGGGCAGAGAAGGACTGTGCCGGGAGGCTGTTCAGCAGGAGGCTTCCCAGCACCTGCAGGGCGGCCACGAAGTGGGTCCCTGAAGAGGGAACAGTGGAGGGAAGAGTGCAGGTTCCCACAGTGGAGGGAAGAGTGCAGGTTCACCCTAAAATCCGCTGTTAACTTTAGAGCAAAAGAATCTGATACCATCAAATTCTAGTGTAAAAACCGAGCTTTATGTCACAGAAACAGATGTGGAGAATGTGATTGACGGTTGAGACCTGAGCCCCATCTTCCACCTGAAATGGGGAGGTAGGCCATTCGCCTTACCACTGAGTCCCATAGAGTAAACTTGTCCTTATATCTGACATATTGTGGGACTTAAAAAATTCACATGTAGATTGTGGTTGTAATGTTACATTTTATCTGTATTCAAGCAGCTGGTGCTACAAACTGAATGAAAGGTTCAGGGCATGTTTACATCTGGGCATCCACATATGTAACCCTGCGGACTACTTACTCCTGTGTGGTTAGATTAAAGGCTTCTGAGTTGGGTGGCACCTGTGGCTCAAAGGAGTAGGGCGCCAGCCCCATCTGCTGCAGGTGGTGGGTTCAAACCTGGCCCTGGCCAAAAACTGCAAACAAAAATAATAATAATAAAATAAAATAAATACAAATAGAATAAAAATAAATAAATACTTATGAGTTTAACAATGAATGAACCAGCTGTTACTGCACATCCGCTAGGTAAGCTCTTTGCTACCTATTTTTACATATTGCTTCGACTCCAGCCCTGTGAGGCAAGCATTCCCATTCCCATTTTATACTCAAGGAAACCAACTTGGGTTAAGTTTCTCTATGGCCCCAAGCCCTAAGCTAGCTCTTGGCAGAATTCCGAATTCACTGTACAGCTTCTTAGAATTCTTCCTCATTCCACGGCTCCCTCCCCTCATCCCCCTGGGGTTTTCTTTAAGAAAGATTTGCTGAGACTCTGGCAGAGACTCCCTCTGGCACCCAGGGGTCATTTGTCATTCGTTTAACTTACAGAGATAGAGATTGAGGTGGAGAGATGCAAAAAGGAATGACTGCCTCTGCCTCTGTTGAGCACGCTGGAGTTCACAGAGTTGATTATCGCTATTTCCCCTGGTGTTTAGACCATCTGCAGGAGAAAGGTCATTCTCATTCTGCTGGAGAGGAAACTAAGGCTCAGAGAGGAGCACAGGTCACCTCATCTGTATGTCTTAAACTTGGAACCGGAACCCCGACCTTTTCATGTCTAGGCTGCGACTTTCTCATTGCTGCCACACACTGTGGAGACCCCTTCTATGTGTCCGTGGCGGCGGGAGCTGGGGGAATGCATTTTAGCTTTGGAAAGACTCCATGTTCTGCTGTGCACAGATGAGCAAAGGCAGTGACATTGGAGCCCACCTACACCCTGGCAGACTGTCCCTTGCGTTCACCCAGTCTCGCGAGGCACTCGATCCACTTGGAGATACCGTTTCCAGTTGGCAGTTGTGGGAATTTACACGTGTCAGATTAAAGAGAGGTTGATCCCCTGCTGCTTCTGACTACCTTAGATACCCATTGGAAATCACCATCTGACAACGTGGGTTTCAATATTAAGTAAAGCTATTCTTGAGTTTAAATATTTCTTTCTGATGTGTCCTCTGTGCTTAGAAAATTCCCCAGTGAGAAACACATTTCCTCAGTGAATTACAGCATTTACTTATAATTATTTTTATCTTTAGCTTCACAGTACCCAGTCAAAATATCATTCCCAAAATCACTTACAGCCTATTATTTCCTTCTGCATCCCCTTTGGTGTGGTTTGTATTTCATTTATAATAGTGTTCATTCTTTTCTCACTGTTTCTCTCTCGTTTTGCATTCCCCAACACCCTGGTTGCCTTTCACTGGCTTTATGTTGGGAGTATCCGAAGAGTGTGTGAAACCTCAAGGGTTGATATTAAAGATCACGCTCAGAGAGACGCCCCTTCCTCATCCAGCGACTCTGCCCCCCCCGTTCCTTCTCTCCACTCCTCTTCTCCCCGTCCCACCCAGTTTCTGATTCCTCCTCCTACTTTTTGCACAAATGAGTTCTACATGTGTGTTTTCTTCTGTCTCTTTCTTTTCTGATAGTTGGCACTGCATATATTCTTTGGGGATTTTTTTTTTACACCTCCTTCGTGGAAATCTCTTTGTATCAGTTTATGGAGATCTTCATTCTTTTTTACATATAGACTGTACTTCATTGTATGGATATACCATAGTTTGGGCTTTTTTAATTTAAAAACAATAATCATATAAATTTATGGGATGAATAGTGTGACATTTCAATATATGTATACATTATGAAATGATTAAATTAAGTTAGTTAACATATCCTCTTCCTTACATACCTTTCTAAACTGTGGCACAACATTTAAAATCTGTTCTCATAGCAATTTTGAAATATATATTACATTATTATTAACTCCAGTCACTACACTGTGAAGTAGGTCTGAGGACCCTGTTCCTCTTATCTAATGGAAACTTTGTATCCTTAGATCAACATTGCTCCATCCCTCTCACCCCCAGCCTCAGGAAACCACCTTTTCACTCTCTGCTTAATACCATTCAATCTTAAAAAAGAAGGATTACCATAGTTTATTCAATCACACATTATTGCCAACATTTTGTAATTAAAAATAAAGCTGCAATGAATATAACATTTTGCATAGTTATGCTGCGTGTTGTTGGAGGTAAATATTCTAGGAGATATCCCAGGAGGGGCATTGCTAAGGTAAAAGTTCAGTGTGTATTTTCTTACACATTGCCAAGTTTTCCCCTTAAATGATTGTACGAGTTTGCATCCTTGCAAGCAAATTATGAGAGTGCCTGTTTCCCTATATCCTCACCAGCACCACGTATCATATTTTTCTTTCTGTTTTTGGCCAGTCTGATAGGTAAGAAATGGTATCTCAGTTTTAATTTCTGCTTCTCTAATTGTATGTATATTTGATTACTTTTTATATCTATTTGGGAGTCATATTTATGTCTTTTTTGAAATTGTCTGTGTATGTGTCTTTCTTACATTTCTATCCTTTTTCTAACCTTTTGTAATTTCAATCTTTTTAGAGTTCTTTACATGTTAGGTTTGCCTATGGCATGTGTTATAAATATTTTCTCCTAGTTGGTTTTTGGTCTTCTTTTCATTGTGTTTTTGCTTTGCAAAGGTTTCACATTTTCTAGTCAAATTTATTAATATTTTGTTTTATTGCTTCTGCATTTGGAGTCATTAAAGCCTTTCTATACACCAGGAGTCAAAGCAAATTCACCCACATTTATGAAAATACTTTGAAACATTAAAAACCTACAAATAGTAGAGTTTGCTAAGAATTCACATGTTCAGCCTCCCTGTGTCTCTGGATTTTCTCAGCACAGGTGAGATTTGCCTGCACAGGTGACTCCCGATTAGCACCGTCGTCTTTAATCTGCTGTTACTCAGTTCCACCTCCAGGCTTCCTGGGCTTCTCCAAGCTCAAGAAGTTCATCTAAAACTTCCCTGGAGGAGTGTGGCCTCTCACCATCTCAGCTCTTTTTCACTCGAAATGTGTTCTCTGTTTTTTCCTGGTAGTATTTTCAATAATCACTTCAGAATTTTTCACAGAACTCTCACTCTGCACCAGCATGTTCTTGCAGATGTCACCTTTCTTTCCTTCATGTCTTGTCCCCTTTGTCCCTGCGCCTCAGACACTCAGTATCTTCCTTTTTCAGACCATTCAGCCATTCTCTCCAGATGAGTAAGTGCCCTCCCAGCTGTGTCCTCAGCATGAGAAATATTACAGCCAGGAACCAGGCTGCTCGCCCGTCAGGGTCTGGGCGCTCAGCAGAACAAAGCTGTGATTCCCCGTGTGAGAGGGCGTTGTCCACAGGATATGAAAATCAATCTGTTCCTATGTGTCGAATGCAGGGATAGCTATAAAATATACCAAATGTGTAAGGCTTTTGAGATTGTTAGTTGGTTTTCGTTTTTTTAATTTTACTCACCATACCCTTCACGTACTGTGACCTTTAAGTACTGAGACAAGATTTTATCATTGTGGTATTTTGCATTGTCAATACATTAAGAATGAAAAATACAAATATATAAAATATGTAAGTGATGTTTGGAAGAACAAAAAATCTTTCCATTTACCCTGTCCCTTGTTTTTTCCCTCTCTCTCCTTCCCTCTCTCTCCCCCTCCCCCTCTCCCTTCCCCTCCCCGTCCCTCCCCCTCTCCCGTCCCTTCCCCTCCCTCTCCCCCTCCTCTCCTTCTCTTCTGTCTGCCTTTCTCTGACATTGTTTCTTTCTCTTTCTCTTTCTCTTTCTCAACTTGATCTATCAACACAAACCAAAAGTTTTAGTCTGTCCCAAGGCCACTGGTTTGGGAAAGTCATAGTGGCCTGGCATTATGCTTAGGAAAAAACTGTCTTCTGGCGGAACCAAAGAGAAATATAAATTGTGGGGATTTATTATTGCATAGCTATGCATTTTAATTTTTAATTTTGACCATTCTGGGTATTTTAAAAATTGATCTATAGACCTCTCTGTATGTTCTCTCTTGATGAATATTTACTATTTGGGTTAAGCAGTGACGGGCCTATTTCAGCTTCCCATAAATAAATTATATACATCTAAAGAAATCTAATGGAGACTAAATGAGACCTATTTAACCTCACAGGAGGCAAGCTCCTGGAGCTGACGTAATGGAAGGAGAAAGGGGGAAGGTAGTAGAGGGTAAAATTCTTACATCTGAAGTTCTTGGTTCCCAGCATTGTGCTTTGTTTATGTTTGTTTGTTTGTTTCTTTTAGGGATCCTCAAAGTCTGGACCCTCCAGAAGTCAGCAATGCAAAGCTCCAGTATGCAGGGTGGGGCCCCAAAGGCCAGCAGCTGGTAAGCCCACCAAGTGCCTCTCTTGGCACTCTGCCTGCGTGCGCACGCGTGAGTTAAATTAGGGACAGTTGCACAGGGTATGTAACTATGTAGAATGACCACTTCTTTTCAGATGGCAAATTATTATAAAATTAGGGCAGCACATACTTTGGTTCTCGTGCCCAATGCTCTTATGGTGGCGCCTCCCTGTAGTGGTGTGTGTGGACTCCAGACTGACTGTGAGCTCAGCGGACTGGGGATGGGAAGTCCAGAGTCAGGAGTCAAAGTTTCTCTTAGAACTCAAACTCCTTTCCATGGAGGGGCTGGGAACAACTGATCCCTCGCAGGACCAGGTCAGTCACATCAGCATGTACAGTGCGCCATCAACGCTGTGACCTCAGACTTACACCACGTCCCTTTGCGGAGTCCCACTCAGCTGGCCAGCAGAGGTGTTTCTGTAAGTGGCAAGCCTGGTGCAGGGAAAGACCCCGAGCCGCTTCTGCGGTGCCAGCCCTGGCCATGGGCACACTCAGCATCAGGTTGCAGTCCTCTGCGGGTTGTCAGGTAAGGGATTCAGATGACCGGTCCCTCCAGGGTGTCCCCGTCCAGCATTACATTTGCCTAAAGCCTGGTACTGTTTGTCAGTTCTGTTTAGCTTTCTTCACAGTATCACATTGCCCCTCGTGGAAAGTCCTCTGGCCAAGATCAGATAAGGTGGTTGCCATATTCAGGTTACCATCTTCTTCTGCATCTTTAAGCCAGTTGCCTAAACCTGCATTTTTAAGCTTTCATTTCCGAAAACACCAAAGAACATGATCTTATTAAAAGCGTGGGCAGGATTGCATTGCATAGGCTGTCACACGGCTGAAAGTAGCCTCACATCTCCCTGCAGGACAATCACATCGTCATGGTTATGTATTCATTCCATTGCCTCAAAGTGGTTAAAAAAAAAAAAACAGGAGTAAATAGGCCATGGAACTATTTTAGGTAATATTAAAGTGTCTCTAATGCTACCAAGTGATTGCAGAGATTTCAAAAAGCACAAGAAACTCAGCAGTATCCCCAGGGGGAGCGGAGGAGTGAGGAAGTTGGCAGCTGACTCTAGCAGAGAGACAGGGATCTATGACTCAGCGTCAGCCAGGAGCTAGGATTCGCCTTTCCTCTCACACAAGGAAAAAAGTGCATATTGGTAGGAGGTTCTAGAAGACCTGGGTGCCCAAGACTGACGTGACTGAGTCTCTGGTAGTCGACCTTCAGACTCTCTGAGGGTCTGTGAGCAAGAGGTTTCTAATGTCCATCAGCTTCCTCTGTGAAACTGACTGTCACCTGCCCGGGGAGCAGCCCCCTCCTGCCGCCCCTGATGACCACAGCCCAGTGCCTCCTGGCACATTCTCACCACTGACCATTTTATGGTCAGCAGGAAACGGACATCATAACATGACTGCTTGTGAGTGAAGGTCTCGTTTACCATACCTGCCGGCTCTTCCCCTGTCATCATTGAGCGTGGAGCTCCGTGCCTCCCCCAGGGGCTGTTGCAGAGTAAGCTCCACGTAGCCCTGCCTACTGGGTAGAGGAAGGGGACTTCACCGACACTCCCACACTCACAAGGAGGATTTGCAGTACACAGGTGGGGTGCACACACATGCTTAAAATTCAGTCTAGAATTCCTCTTGGACAGTTGATGTTACACTGATGTCACACACCCTTGGGGGCAGGGTAGGGATAGGTGAAATATGTCAGAAGCTGTCTATGTCATTTTTAAAGAATAAAACAGGTGTCACCTTCTCAGGGACAACTTCCTGAGCCCGCACGCTGTTAGGCAGCTGTCCGGGGCTGCTGGTGTCTCTGTCTGATGCCCCTCACACCTTGCTCGTAGCCTGTGGACAGGGCTGTCGGCTCAGCCAGGCCCCTTCTAGTCCAGCCGGTGTCTGCTGCCTTTGTACCCGGCAGCAGCCACACACTGCCTGGTGCTCAGGGGTTATCTGTTGAGGTAAAAATAAATGCGTGAACAGATTGATTAGTTCATTAGTTAATACGTTCCTGAGGGCCCAGGCCACTCAAGCCTCAAGTAGTGGGATGGGGCGGAGCAGCCAGGATCCACATGTGTCCTGGGAGGTGCCTGCTGGGATGGGGGGCTGTGACCTCCTTTCTGCTTCAGGGAAGTGAGCGTTCAGTCGCGTTCCAGCTGGGTTTAGCGGCACAGGTGCTAATATGTTCATGGCATTTTTGAGTTTTTAAACTGATGGTAGTTTGGGACTACCATTGCATTTTTTTGTGCTGGATACCAGAAGTGATGTAGCTCATTGCTGAGGGAGCGTCAGGCCTGACTATCCCTGCAGGTGGTTCGCATTCCAGGCTTTGCAGGTCACATGGTCTATGTTGTGACTACTTATCTTTCTGTTGCAACACAAAAGCAGCTGAAAACAATATGGAAATGAGGGGTACGATTGTGTTCCAATACAACTTTATTTGCCAGCACAGGTGGTTGGGCGGTGGGTGGCAGTTTGCTGGCTCCTGCTCTGGGGATCACACACCCTCTTGGTTGTCCTAAGCTGCAGAAAGCCTGACCCAGGACCACCTCTGCTCACATGTATGCCCTGCACCTGCTCTGTCTGCAGAGTACACCCACTGCTCAGGAGCCAGCCTTGCGAGCCCTGGCCTATCTAGCGAGGGCATGCAACAAATCCCTCTTTGCCATTTTATTTTAAAAAGTAAACATTGCTCCCTAAAGTAAACCTCTAATTGTAATGAGTCAGATTGAAGTGAGTAATTCTTCTTTGGGAGCAGAGCACACAGCTGCCGTGAGAGCTCCCCAGAGCACTTTCTGCCCATCATGCCTCCTGGGCAGAGTGGCAGCAGTGACACCTTAGCACAGGAAGGTGGCCCAGGGCCCCTGGAATGCAAGGAGGACATTTTCTTCCAATGCTCCTTCGAGGTCTCCACTTAGTGTCAAGCATGCAGGGTCATTTGTCTCAGACCTTCCAATTAGAGGGTCAGAGGGACGGGCCGAGAGGCCTATGCAGCAGGAAGAGTGGGAGAAACCTGAGCTGGGATGTCCTGATCCGGGGCATCGGGCCTAGTGGTGCTGGGCGGAATGTGGTTCCCCATGATGAGCAGGCTGTTTGCAGAATGTTCACTGAAAATCAGAATGTGGACTAGGAGGCCAGATTTGGCCAGATTCAGTGGGCCAGAGTCTCTCACAGAGTCTCTCTCTTGCCTCTTCCCCCAAACAGCAATGCTCCGTAATCGTAAAGATCTACACTCAGAGCAAACGTTATTTCATAGGCTTTGTTCTGGCTGTACCCACATTGTCCTCCTCACAGGAACCTCTGCCCACATGGAGAGTGGCTCTGAGCAAGTTTCTTTCCTTTGATCTTCTCACAGAGTCCTGCCCTCCCTTGTGTTTGTCTGTGTGTGTGAGGTTTTGTGTCTGCTAACCTAGAATGCAGTTAGATTGTCTGGTTTAGAAATATCCATTCACTTCCTCGTGTGCCATTTCTGTTAGCAGCATTTAATAACTGCATGCACATTTTGAAGGCAGCTGCAGCGAGCATCTCTGTCGGACACACGTTCGGAGGTAAATTCATTCACTTCAGGGTGCGTTAGTCGGTTAACAGGCAGGCACTTACGTGAATTTGTTGCATAATAATGTTTCCTTCGGAAACAAGTGCTGTGGAAATTTTTGTAAATAAGACCGTACAGCATTAGACAACATTAAGAACTCAAGACTGGAATTGCCGGAACACTCAAAAGATCAGAGACAAAGGGAACGGTCTCTCTTTGCTTGGCTTGCTACCACTGTAGTCATAAAGGAACAGCTTTGAAAGGGATATTTAATAAGTCCTTTGGAAAATCAGAGCTTCAGAATGAGAAAAATGAAGAGCAAGCAGTGCGGGCGGCCAGGACACCTGTAGGGCCAGGGTTTGGGGGGCAGGTGGGGATGAGGATGACCACTGTGGGGGCTGAGCTCTCACCAGCTGCAGCTCCCAGCTCAGCAGGGAAGCCCACCTCCCTGTAACCTCCCAGAGCTTGGGAGAAATACCAGTCTGCAACTGTCCTGTGTCTCCCGAAGGACAGGAGAGAAAAATCAAGTCATCATTAGAAATCAAAATAAAATCGTTTTGGCAATGGGAGGAATTTTAGACCCTCAAATATTTTTCTGCAGAAGGTCACAGAATAATTTATAGGGGAGAGTCAAAGAATCTTCATTTAAATTGCTTTTTTTTTTTTTAAGAAAAATAAATAGGGTAGTGTCTGTTGCTCAGTGGGTAGGGCACCAGTCCCATATACTGAGGGTGGTGGGTTCAAACCTGCTGCCCCAGCTTCTGTGTCCTCTCTACAGCAGGGGGCACAGCCAGGAGCAAAACTGCAAAAAGCAAAAAATAGCCGGGTGTTGTGGTGGGTGCCTGTAGTCCCAGCTACTCGGGAGGCTGAGGCAAGAGAATCGCCTAAGCCCAGGAGTTGGAGGTTGCTGTGAGCTGTGATGCCACAGCACTCTACCGAGGGCGATGAAGTGAGACTCTATCTCTAAAAATAAATAAATAAATAAATGGTTGAGTTGGTAGCTCTCTTGACATGGCCTTAGGGACAGACAGAGTGGACTCTCAGAGATGCTCCCAGCCCCTAGACTCCATGGCAGGGTAGTATGACAGTGACTGCTGTGGCAGGTCAATTACCCTGGGGCCAGGCCCCGGATTGCACACTGCTGTCCTGCACTTGCCCACCCATTTGTCTGCAGCATCAGTGGCATCTTCCTGAGCAGTCCTGTGCTCTGGGCCCCCTGCTCAACCCCGGGCAGGGGCATGGCTCTAGTGGCAAGCCCACATGTTCACAAACCAACTTGCTCACTTTCGGCAACCTTGTCTGCTTCCCACTGCCCTGCTTCCATACAGGGTCACCCTCGGAACTGTCTCCAACCCTCCCTACTGCCACCTCCGCCCCTGCTGCCCCAGCTTCTGTGTCCTCTCTACAGCAGGGTGACAGAAGAAGGGTGATTGACCTGTACGCTAGACATTCCTGTTTTAACCGAGACCCTCAGATCCTTGAGTCTCTAAAATGCTGCCACTGGGAACAAAGGCCCCTGGACAACCCTCGCCATCTAAGTGGTCATTCCCAGACTGCTTGATGGGCAGCTCATCCCAACAGTTCAGCTCTCAGCAAAAGGTCTCACCAGACCCTGAAGCCGACCTCCCATCAGAGGACTCACTGGACCACCTGTGACACAGTTGGCCTTCCCCGCCCAGCTGTGTCAGCTGTGTCCTCTGGGGTCCCAGCCACCCCTCACCATGGCCTGCTATACCCGTGCTCTCTGCCTTGGAGCACAAACACCCTCCACCCAGGCCTGGGCTATTCATTCCTCAGTGGCCATGCCACTTGCTTAGGCCCATGATGTGGCCCTGTGGCACTCTGATGCCGGAGCCCGTTCTAAGGAAACTAACCCAAAGACAGTTATTTTTCTTTTAATATGTCAATAGCAAAAGAGAGAAAGAGCCTGACTTCCCCTGTTTGTGGGCATCCACAGTGATCAAGTTTGTAACTCCTCCTCCCAAGACTTTGTTTCTACACGTTCCTCTGTGAGTCGGTGAAGGATTAAAAAACCCTCAGGGCCCGTCACAATTAGGTACTTTCCCTGAATCGCTTCATGGCATTGGGTTTCTTCCTCTAAGAAAAAGAATTTTTGTAAATAGTCCCTTAAAGTTCTGAAAATCTGTGTTACCAAAATGTCAGGAATTCAACCTAAGATACTAGAGGAAGAGATTGTTCTTGAGACATAAAAATGCCTTGTTCAATAGAATGAATGAGTGAGGAATGGGATGAATGAATGATGGATTGGATGCCCTTGCTTCACGCATCTCTCAGATGTGGTTGTCTGGGAACAGGTGCACGGTGTGGGGAGAACCATCAGATTTCAGTGTGACAGCAAGTACAGATGGTGGCTGCACAGGGGGCACAGCCAGGAGCAAGCAGAGAGCAAGAGAGCGGGAACCCACCACCCACCCAGGGGGTGGCCCTAGGAGGAGGCCCAATGCTATAAATTTCCCTCTTAGGACTGCCTTTGCAGTATCTCAGAGGTTTTGATAATTTGTGTCTTCATTGTCGTTTTGTTCCAAATATTTAGTGATTTCCTTCTTAATCACGTCTATGACTCATCTGTCTTCCAGCATAAGGTTATTTAGCTTCCATGTTTTTGTATGAGTATGCAAATTCCTGTTATTGTTGAGCACAACTTTTATTCCATGGTGGTCTGAGAAGATGCAAGGAATAATTTCTATTCTTTTAAATTTGCTGAGATTAGATTTGTGACCTAAGATGTGATCAATTTTGGAGTATGTTCCATGG
>CAUYRH010026988.1:0-24507 GCA_963574655.1 Perodicticus potto
TTCTCTTGAGGAAGGCTTGCAGTGCTATAAATTTCCCTCTTACGACTGCCTTTGCAGTATCCCAGAGGTTTTGATAATTTGTGTCTTCATTGTCGTTTTGTTCCAATAATTTAGTGATTTCCTTTTTAATCTCATCTATGACCCATGTATCATTCAGCATAAGGTTAATTAGCTTCCATGTTTTTGTTTGAGTATGCAAATTCCTGTTATTGTTGAGTGCAACTTTTATTCCATGGTTGTCCAAGAAGATGCAAGGAATAATTTCTATTCTTTTAAATTTTCTGAAGTTAGACTTGTGACCTAAGATGTGATCAATTTTGGAGTATGTTCCATGGGCTGATGAGAAGAATGTGTATTCAATTTTTTTAGGATGAAATGTTCTGTAGCTGTCTGTTAAATCCAAATGTTGAATGGTTAAGTTTAAATCTAAAATTTCTTTACTTAGCTTCTTTTTGGAGGATCTATCCAACACTATTAAAGGAGTATTAAAATCTCCAACTACTATGGATCTGGAGGAAATCCAGTTACTCATGTCTATTAGAGTTTTTCTTATAAATTGAGGTGCATTCTGGTTGGGTGCATAAATATTAATAATTGAAATCTCATCGTATTGCTTATTACCTTTAACATATATGAAATGTCCATCTTTATCCTTCCTTACTTTGGTTGGTTTAAAGCCTATTGTATCAAGATTGCAATGCCTGCTTTTGTCTGTTTTCCATTTGCCTAGAATAAAGATGACCATCCCTTCACATTGAGTCTATATTTATCTTTTAATGTAATGTGAGATTCTTGTATGCAGCAGATATCTGGCCTGAGTTTTTGTATCCAGTCAGCCAACCTATGCCTCTTTACAGCACAATTTAAACCATTCGCATTAATTAAAACTATTGATAAATCTTGAGAAAATCTAGTGGACATTTTTAATCCTTTCGTTGCTATGGAAGTTGGACTTTGATAAAAAGTTTCTGGATGAGTTTACTTTGGTGTTGGAGGATTACGCTGGTCATTATGGAGAATAGGTCTGAGAATGTCCTGGAGAGCTGGTTTAGTTATAGCAAATTTCTTCAACATGTGGATGTTGTTAAAGTATTTAATTTCTCCATCATAAATGAAACTCAGTTTAGCTGGATAAAAGATCCTGGGTTGAAAGTTCTTTTGTTTTAGGAGATTAAAAGTCAATGACCATTCTCTTCTAGATTGAAAGGTTTGATCAGAGAGATCTGCAGTTATTCTAATATTCTTCCCCTTGTAGGTTATAGATTTCTTGCATCTGGTTGCTTTCAAAATTTTCTCCTTCATATTAATTTTAGTGAACTTAATTATGATGTGCCTAGGGGATGTTTTATTCAGGTTGAGTCATGCTGGGGTCCTGAAACTGTCTGCTATCTGAATTTCAGAATCTCTTGGCATGTCTGGAAAATTCTCTTTCATAATCTCAAAGAAGTGACTCTGTGCCTTGTTACGCCACTTCATCATTTTCAGGTATCCCTATAAGGCGAGTTATCCCAGAGCTGTCTGAGAGAATGATCTTTTTTTGCCTTCCATTTCTCTTCCTCTTTGTAGGTTTGGAAGCATTTGAAAGCTTTGTCTTCATTGTCAGAAATCCTTTCTTCTGCTTGCTCCATTCTGTTGCTGAGGGATTCTACTGTGTTTCTCAGATCTTTGAGGGCTGCAACTTCTTGTCTCAATGTGTCAAAATCTTTGGTCATTTGGTCTTTGAATGCCTTGACTTCTGGAGACAATTTTTGAAATGTACCCTGAATTTCTAAATCCAACTTTTCCTCTATTTTATTAATCTTGTTTGCAGTCCAAATTCTGAATTCGATTTCTAACATCTCAGCCATCTGTTTATGAATAGAATCTTCATTTGTGTCTGCCAAATTGTTCCTTGTGGGAGTCAATCTACTCTGGTTATTCATGTTTCCAGAGCTTTTCTGTTGATTCCGCCCCATGATTAATTTTACACCCTTTAGCTGCATGCGTAGATAAGGACAAGTTGGGTTGGGGGTTCTAGGAGTAGTGATTGACCCGTCCTTTGCTTGAAAGCTGGGACTGGTGTCTGTACCTTTTCCCCTAGAGTTTTGCCAAGGACCCGTACAGTGCTACTGCTTGTGAAACTGGGGACCTTCTTGGTGTGGTGGGGTTAAGTGGCTCTGTTTTATTTTCAGCTGGTCTTGTCCTACCCTAGAGATCAGTTACTCTGGATTGCAATCTGAGCTGTGGAGAAATACCAGCAGTTAAGTCACTGTGCCCCCCACAGGCAACAATTGGAAAAGAAAATCAAACCGTCCCACTACCACACACCCAGGGTACCATTTTGGAAAGTCCTCGGGTGATTGGCCCAATTGAAGAGGTCCCAATCAATTGTCCCAGGCAGCACCGGTCTCAAATGGAAGAGTTAAAAAGTCTCTGGCAACTAGATAGCAGAGATCTGCTGGAAGCTCTAGTATAATTCACTCCAGTGCTCTGTGAGCTCAGGAGGGCCTCCCCAAGCAAGTAGCTTAGTCTGGGAATGTTGATGCCTCCTTCCCCACCTTGCCTCTTTTCACACCCAGTCGGTGGTAACCCTGTAGGGCTGTGATCCAGTTTCCTCCAACGAGCAGATGCTCCAGAGGTTTGCGCCTGCCTAGGTCCCAGGGAGGTCTGTGGCTCCTCAGCCAGTCCGCCATTCCCTGTCACTGTTTGGCAGGGGAAGGTGAGGCCTGACAACCTGGGTACATGATAGGGGCTGGGACAATTCACTCAGTTCCCACCCTGTCCATGATTGATGTTGCTGATAGAACAAAATAAGTTCGCATAATTTGTTTCTGTTACTGCTATTTTCCACTGATCAGATGTTGGGCTGCAAATAGGTCTGACTCAGTCTGTGAGTTCCAGCCCTTTGTCTCAGCTTTCATCCCCTGAGAGCCAGGTGCATCTGAAGCTAAGTAAAGTAGCCACCACCCTGGGAGTAGGCTGACTCTATGCATATTCTAATCCTCGTGCTCCATCCCGGCTGGTACTGCCTTGGTTGCCGGTCTGCTCTGCCGGTGGCTACCACCAGAGAAGTCTCCCGGCTTCCCCTGGCCATCCAGAGAGGCTGGGAGTGTCTCCTCTAAACATTCCCAGGGGTGTGAGCCCCACTGCCATTGTTCCCACAGGTGCAGCTGCTGCTCTGTGCCTCAGGGGACCACCTCTCCAGTTTGGGCACCTCTCAGCTCACTTTCCTCTCACCACTCCCAAGCCAGAAAATCAGCACAGATCAGCAACAGTCCTACCCTGTCCACAACCCTCGAGAAAATGTCCAAGAATCTGGACTCCGTGGGGGACAAGCCTCCAGACCTCAGGGAGAGAGTGAAGGGGAGTGCCAGGAGTTCAAACTTGCAGGGAATTTTCTTGTAGAGAATATATACAGTTTTATGCCTGGCGGGAGAGTGCTGTGGCACCCTAGTAGGGGACAGAGGTCTGGTTTTTAGAGGGTCTCTCCCATGGGGTAGAGTAAGAGAACATCTGAACTCTGCTTGCTTGTTTGTATGGAGCTATGGAGTATACTGAGAGCCGTTCTCATGGTGGGGAGGGGACTTCTGTCCGCTTGGTGATGTGTTCTGTACCTTTTGTTTGTATCCTTGGGGTTGCAGGTGGCCCCAGCAGGGTTGATGTGTGTTCTTCAACATTCTCTTTTGGTTTAGATCCAAACCGTCAGCTTTCTTGCTAAATTTCTGTCTTTTAACTCTCCTTCTGGATGGGAGCCTCTGTGGAAAGCTGGCTACAGACTGCCATCTTGGCTCCTCCTAGACTGTAAATACCTTTAAAGGCAGAGCCCAAAGTGTGTTCATCTGTGTAATCCCAGCCCCTAGTAAGGGGCCTTAGACATAGCAGTCAACCAGCAATATTAAGGCTAAGGGGTATAATTATAATTTGTAAAGGTTTGTGATTACTGTCTTAAAGTGCTTAGGTGCAAATGGCCAGAAGAGAATCAGTAGGTTTTCCCATTGTAAACAATATAATTTTTATCCTAATGAAATTTTCAAATCATTAATCCCTTAAACCTCACTCTCTGACCCTATTCTCCCCAAAATCCTAATGGTTAGGATTTCACTTCCTAGAAGGCCTACCAGGGATATATGTAAGGGAGAAAACCACCCTACTTTAGTAGCCTTCTACTCGAGGCATACAAAAAATGGACTTGGTTGTCCCATCTGGACTCCCCACACAGTAGCTAATAGAATGCTCTACTTTACATTTTTTAAGGATCTAATACTTATAGACCAAAGCCAAATTTAACCCACAGATGTTTTTGCTAGGCTCCACAATATTTCATACAATTTAAATTTTACAAAATGCACATTTCAGTTTGCAACAGGCCTCACCATTCTGTATTGCCTTACATCTGTCCTTAATAAGCAGATTTACATTACTTGCCTGCTCTTACCCTCTGAGGCATTTTAGATTTTTACTCTCAAATCACACACAACAGTTTAAAGTAATTTGATGTCCACAATAATCCTGTGAGCTAAGTAGGGGAATGTTATTATCTCCATCTTGTGGTTGAGGAATCTGAAGCCCAGAGACAACAGACTTTCCCATTTTTACTCATTGTCTTTTGTGGTCTGCGTCAGCCTAGGTGGGTGGCAATCATCAATGACTGCCTCTAAGGCAGGGAGGACCTCTAGGGTCTGAGTTCCTTCAGGGGTTTTAAGTTGGTCTCCATGTCCCCCTAGAGGTCCTGGAGATGGGGCTTCCAAGGTCCCATGGGCCTTTAAAGTAGCACACAATTTCGTGTGTGTGTTCATATGCTGGAAGAAATGCCTATAGCTTTCATTACCTTCCCACAAAGTATGTATTATAATAGCAGAGTGAGGTAACCACCTGGTCAACAACTATTTCCTGGAGAAGATCTCTCTCTGGTCCATAATGTGCAAAGCCATCTGGCTGGGCCTGGGAAGGTCCCCATGGTAGGGGTGGAGGTTACAGTTAACCAAGCAAAAATGTCATTATCTGTTCTTGCCAATAGTCTCCTGGATTATCTCTATGTGAAAAGTGAGATGGCACAGAGGGGTTCAGCTGGTCCTCAGGAATGTCTCACCTGGAAAGAACTTAGAAAGGAGGCCAGGCCCTTTTTTAATTATCTGCCACTGTTGGGACATAAATTATTGTCCAGGAACAAAGAATGGAGGATATAATGTCTCAGCAAAATTTATCAAAACCAAGGGGAAGTTAAGACATTGAAAGTTTTCTGAAGATGAGGAGAAAAGTGCAAATCTAGAAGACAAAAATGGCCACACAATACAAATTCAGCAGATGTCAACAAGACTAGTGTATAAACCCCTCCCCATTGCAGAAATTTCTCCCAACTTTCCCCCACTCACATAGAATCTTCATGATCCAACCACCATCCATCCATTCATCAAAATCAACTTCAAAGAAAGAATATACATCTGTTTTTACCAAAGTCTTTTTTTTTAATGTGGCTGTGGTTGCCCTTTTTTTTTTTTGGCTGGGGCTGGGTTTGAACCTGACACCCCCAGTATATGGGGCCAGCGCCCTACTCCTTGAGCCACAGGCGCCACCCTGTTTTTACCAAAGTCTCAAAGGAAGTATGAGGCTTAATATGTCCTAACATGCTTTTCTCAGTGGACTTTGGGTTTTGCAGAAAGAAATGTTAAGTCAAAGGAGTTAATTTCTACCTGTGGATTTTGTAACATCAATCCACCAGAGTATGGGAACAAGACATTTTTGCTACATTTAAAGGAACATCTGGACAGGCCTGAAAGGGTAGCCAAATACAGGCAACCTGGACTTGTAATCAGGAGAGCAATTAAATTATGTAACATATATGGTTTTTTATAAGCTTCCACTTAGAAAAAAAAAAAAGATTCCTTGCCTTTTAAAAGCAAAGAAGAGCAGTTAAAACCATTGGTTTAGATATTTCTAAGACAAGGTCTTTTGACAAATCCATGAATCCAAAGCTTCAATCTCAGCCATCCCTCTCATGTGCAAACCCCTCCACAAGCCTGGCCAAAATGGGGAGGTGCTCACCACACATCCCAGAAGAACTATGTTAGAATTCCACACTCCCTTCCTGACCAATCCCACCCACCTCTGCAGCCAGCCTTCCAGAAACCTTAATACTCACCATCTTACATCTATTGTCTCAGGCCCAGACCCCTAGAATCATCTTCACATTCAGTCCATTAATGAATCCCAACACTGCTTCTACCTCCAAAACATATCTGAACTTGAACACTTTCCCCCACCAACTCCTTGGCTGCCCTCCTGGGGCAGGACATCAGCACCTCTGGCCTGGACCACAAAATAACTTCCTCACTGGCTCTCCCGCTTCTGTTCTCCCTTGTTCCTGTCTGTTCCCCCTCAACAGTCAGAATGATCTTTTTAAAATGTAAGCCAAATTGCATCTTTCCTGTGCTTAAAACCCATTGCTCTTACTCAAATTCCCACCAATGCCTGCAAAACTATACAGTGTCCAGTGCTCTCACTTGCACTCCAGTTCATCCCCTTCATTGTACTTACTATTATCCAGATTTACCTTTTCCATTCACTTATTCAGAAAATACTTATTAACCACCTACTATCTAGGAATCAGGGCCTATTCTAGGTTCTGAGAATACAGCAATGAACAAAACAGATTGTAAACAACAACAAAAAAAAAATGTAAGCCCTTGAAAAGCTTACATTCTGATGTAGACAAGTAGAGCAATTTGTTTACTTTTTAATTGACTGTCTTTCCTGTAAGCTCCTTGGGAACAAGACCTTGACTGTCTTAATCACAGCTGTATACCCTGTTCTTAGAACTATTACTAATTATAGATGCCCAATAAATATTTAGTAAGTGACTAAATGAAAGAACATTTGTCAATTCAAGACTCACTTTGTCCTCTGTTCAGAATAAACATCTCATTACACTTCACTCTGAAAGTGTGGAAGACTGTCAAAGAAGGAACCCTGAGAAGACTTTCTTCGCCTGGTCCCCATCCCACACTGGGACAGCCTATGGCACAGATGCCCCACCCATGAGCCCACTTCTGAGCTTGGACAATTGGTCCAGCAAGAAGGAAAATTGACTCTTCCCAGCCAAGTGTCCTGGTCTGTCTCTCTGCCTTCCAGGAAGCCAGATGGAAAGTCCTATCTTGGGGTCTCTGTCTATGCAGGTCTGTCATAATGTCCCATTCTATCCTCACCAACTGCTGAGACAAGAAACATCAGAGGGTTCCCTGCCTATTCTGCCCTGTGTAGCATCTGCTTTCTCTCTCTTGAGTGTGTTCAACCAGCACCCACTCTTCATAAAAAGCCTTCTTCTCATTTGAAGTGAGCCAGTTAAACTGATTGCTGTTTCCAACATGACACCCCCACTACCACCACCACCACCCACAGCCATTTCACATTGGAGAATGGGAGGCATCCCACCCAGACTCCAATTAATGAGTGAAGATCTCTATTTCACAGAATGGGTTAAAGAAACTAACTTTGGAAATAATACTCAGCACCTTCCTCTGCCAGAGCTTAAAGCACTTCATAGGCAGCGTAAATTAATCTTCACCAAGTCCCCAAGAGGAAAAATGAAGATTTTATTATCCTCTTTTAGCTGCAGAGAAAACGTGGAGAATCAGCATTTTCCTCCACAGAGTGGATCTGGGCCTAAACTATAGGGCAGCTGTCTCCACAAGCCAAATGCTGATCCCTGGACCACCCTGCCCTCTCCTGGGCAGCTGCAGAAGAGGAAAGGACACAAAGCAGAAATTTAGAGACCCCTCCAGCTGTGATGGCGATAGTGTCAAAGAAATCCCACGTCCTGTAGCTCTTGTCACTCTACCTTCTCACTCTGTCCTCAGGAAGCGCCAGCATGCTTTCTGTGAGATATAACAAGCTTTCATACTGAAGGATTCTGTTTTATCTCCCTGGGAAGTTGGGATACCTGGAGACTGTGTTTTGAAATACACATATTGACAACCAATTACCCAGCTCCGCTTCCGCTGTGTAGCTCCTTTTTCAGATCAGTCTCCAGTCCCAGCTATGATCTGCACCTGCCTTCTTCATTTTCACTAGGAAGTCTCTCTCCCTATCAGGGCTTCTCTGCAGCTTGCTGCCCCTAGGGAGAAAGGACCCTGAGCATAGCAGGAAGCAGAAGGGGAGACAGTATCAGACTTACTCTGGCTGCCACTGAGAGCTAGAAGGTGGGGTGGGCAGAGCGATTACATCAGGAAAGCTGATCTCTGGAGATACCTGTTTCATTATCCCTGTCTTCTCTATCTACATCAAGTTGCTTCTTGAATATCCCTCAGGGATGTGTCAGAAACTGCTCCAATCTGCCCTTCCACTGCTCCATGTTCTAGTTGTGACGGGTCAAACAACTAGAGTGTGGTCACAGTCATCTGTGGCTTAATTTGCTGGCCCAACAAGGGGCAATTTAATCTGGGCCTTCTGGAAACATAATATCCTAACCTAGAGATTCTTGAACTAGACTGCAAGAATTTATAAACCCCCTGAAAGTACAGGCAAAATTGTGCATACATGTGAATATGTGAATTGTCCTGGAGAAAGGGTTCAGCATTCTATCTGATTCTCGTAAGGTGCTGGCCTTCAAAAACGGTAAGAATTACATATCCAAAGGAGTGACTCCAAAGAGAAATTTTCCAACATTCTGACCAGAAAAGGGAGGGACACACAGGCTGTTCCTTAATAATAGTTGATGCTCATGGAAGCCTTCCCAGGTACCAGGAATTGTTCAAAGCACCCTCATAATAGCCCATAAAGAGCTGCTATTACTAACCTCATTTTACAGATGATGGAACTAAGTCACTAAGAGTCACAGCAAGTTAAGAAGTAAGATGGAATTTGAAATCAGGCAGCATGGCCATAGAGAGCATGCTCTCAATTATGGCTGCCACTGACAGGTGGAATTGTGAGCTCCTCCTGGTGGCTTCTCTTCACAATCAACCATTTGCCTCCAGTTGCATAGTCACTGTGCCAAGAGAGACAATGATTTTGGCAAGTCTTTTCCCAGAAACTATACACTTGAGATGATCTATTATAAGCAAGTGCTTTGCAAGCTGTATGGTACTATAGAAATGTGAATTAGGGTAACAACTATGATCTACATTTTCCCTGATAAAGTGTAATTTAAAATATCATCCCAAGTGCTATAGGATATTTCCACTTGAACCAATCTACTTTCTGTTTTATTCGCTACTGACCACATTTTACACTTTCCAGACACTCCTCAAAAAGTTAATTTAAATGCATTAAATCTGATACTCTTATTTAGAAGCACTGGAAACATAAAACTCCCACAAGTAGAACATCTGGCCTCACAGCAGCACAGATGTGTGTGCCACACATTTAATGAGCTTTGAGTTTTTTCCAGTGCTCTGCAGCCAGTGGGTGCTCAAATATTTTGTCAGTGCTAGTGGTGACATTATAAGGGGTTGCATTTTTCCTAATGCTGTTTCACTTAGTTTCAAATTTCAAAACTTCTAATATGACCCAGTAAGATAGGATTCAACGGCAACTATTCAAATAAAAATCCCATTCATCTGATTGAAATTTTTTTGCACAAGATCTCAAAGCTTTATAGACACATAAAATATAACTTCAATCCAATTTGGTTATCTTATTTTCCAGAGTTAAAAACAAACCATGTAACAAAAATCAGGCTGCAAAAATATCAGACAAAAGATCAGAACACAATTGAATTAGTCTTGTTCTCGCTTCAGGATTAAATCTATTTTTAAATGGCTTTCATCAGACTTCGTATTCATTTGTCATTCATTCACTCAGCATACATTTACTGCACAATCACAATTCCTCTGTGCCAGGCATGGTCCTAGACTCTTGGGCTGTGTTTGTAAACAAAACAGGCAGATTCCAGCCCTTGCACAGTGTATATACTAATGAATAGGTCAGATAATAAACAAAATAAATAAGTGAATTAGATAAAAGGTTAAAAGCAATAAATGTTCTGTAAAACTCAGAACACGATAAAGGGTCACAATAACTGGGAGGGTGGAGGGGGGTTACAGAGTTAAATTGGGTGGTCAGAGTGGACTCCATCAAGAAGGTAAGAGAGCAGCACACGTGAACTTGGTAAGGGAGTGAGCTGCATGAACATTGATGTGGGGAGAGGGATGTGGGCAGAGCACTAAGGTTAGTGTGTTGCTGCCTCCAAGAAATGGCAAGGCAGATGGGCCGGGGCTGTGGGGCTCAGGAATGAGGTCAGAGGGTCGGGGTGTCAGGGAGAGGGCCTGATCACGTAAGGCTCTGTCGGCCATGGTAAAGGCTTTTGCTTTCCTCTGTGTGATATGGGAAGCCACTGTCAGGTTGGAACAGAGACGAGGCAGGATCTGACTTTTATCTCAAGAGCATCCCCCTGTAGCTGCTGCATTGAGGTCAGACTATATGCATGGGGATAGGGGTTGGGGTAGATTCAAGCAAGAACTGAAGCAGGAAGACCAATGAGGGCACGGTTGACCTTGCCCAGGCTAAGAGACAGGAGAGTCTGAAGCAGGGAAAGTTGCAGTATAGATGGTGAAAAGTGGCCAGATGCTGGAGGTATTTGGAAAGTGGCATCTCTGGGATACTCTGAGGGATTAGATATGGGACACAAAGGAAAGAGAAGAATCCAGGAGGACACTGGAGCTTTGGGGCCTGAGCATTTTCCAACCAAAGGCAACCTCAGTTCCCTCGATGAAGAAGCAAAGAAAACAGCAGTAGGCAGGGACTGCCTTGGCTTGTAACAGCGGATATGGGTGTCAATGACCAAAGGATAGTAGCCAAAGATGCCCCTTTCTGCCCACAACCCCACCCCAGAAAAAGCAGCGTGGATCTTCATTCTCTTGGTTCCTCTGCCCTTCCCACAAACTCAGGGCACCCTGGACTTACAGCGCATCACACATATCTGTATTCAATATCCGGTGGTGTCACTCATATCTATATTCAGTATCCGGTGGCATCACGCATATCTATGTTCAGTATCCGGTGGCGTCACACATATCTGTATTCAGTATCCAGTGGTGTCACGCATATCTGTATTCAGCATCCAGTGGTGTCACGCATATCTGTATTCAGTATCCAGTGGCTTGTCCTAATTTTTATTCTTCACACTTCCAGGATAGCTGAGTCCTGATCTCATTGGAGTAATAAACAAGTGTACCATTTGCAATGACTCTATTCCCTCCTCCAACTTTCAACTCTCTCAACAGAATGGGTTAAGCACAAATTTCATGGATTAAGGGAACATCGTGGATTTTTCTGAACCAATCTGTAAAACTGGTTTAGAAGGTGACATATTAGTCACAATATAACCCAGGCCCAGAAGTTCATATTTGTTCTTTTTACAAAAGGCACCTCATTAAATCACTGTCTAGTCTGTAACTGGCTTTATTGGGACATAAATTCATTTCACTAAACCAATAAATGTTAATTCTTCACCCTGGAGATTCTAGTCGGTCTGGTTTTATCCTGCTCAAGCTCCTGAGGCTGCCATCAATTACTCATGTTTGGGTTTATATGTCATTATGGAATCACTTTAGCTAGAACTGACGGGAAGTGAAAGGACAATAAAGCTAAGCCTCCTTCCAAAGAGAATATACAGAAGAGGGCAATCACCTGAACCCCATTATTCTTTTCTATAAATTAAAATATCCTGGCATTCTGCAAGAGCAATTCATTATATTTAGATTCTCTGCAAAAGCCAGGGTAGGCGAGTGGCAGATACTAATGAAGGCAGCTGAAGGTCTGGGGAGGTGAACAAGCTCGGACTTAGAAGGTTTAGGTTTGAGACCTGCCTTGCAATAACTAAGTGTGACTTTCAGCCCATTGCTTAATGTCACAGATGCTCTGTCTCATCTGCAAATTAAGCAGCACAATACCCCTTCCACAAACTAGGGAAGAAGTGAGTGACACAGCTGGGGGTTTGGGGTGGAAAAGTGAACCACTGAGCTCAGAGGAAGGGTCTCTCTCACTCTCCATTAATCTGTCTGCTGGGGAAAATTGCTTGCCCCAACAGCCTTCCATTTCAGTCTTAAATAAGTGATTTAACCTCTTTGAGCTTCAATTTCCCCATTTGAAAAATGGGGCTGATCATATCTATCCCCCATTTTACCCTGGAAAGGTACACTGATAGCGATCATCTCTGCAAAGGTCCTAGCATCTGACCAAAAAAGGGTCAATTTTCGAAGAACGTAATGCCACTGATGCAGGATTCCATTTTTAAAAACAAAGGCATTATCTCTTCAACCAAATGTTCTTTCCTATGATGGAAGGTTTCTCTTTAAAGCCATCAGCTCTTTTTTTCCCCCCTCACATACAAAATGGCTTCCTCTCTCAGAACCATATATAACTTCAGAAGCAAGGGGAAAAAGCAGAGTTGGCAAAAAGTAGAGGTGAATTGAATGCCGGTATATCCCGTTCAGGATAAACTGCCCTTGGTGTAAAACAGTCAGTAACATTTTACAAGGAAAAAGTGCGGATAAATGACTGCAGTCCCAGGACGGTGCTCCCAGTAGCTTTTTATAAACCATGCACGCTGCCTGGACGCCGCTGTGCCTGCTTCTCCCGCTCCAGAGAGATGCATGAGCAGGGCTTCGAGCCAGCCATGCCAACCGCACCAGCAGGCTCCGGCCACACCCAGCTCCACCTGCAGGCCAGAGAGCCTGTCTTAGCGCCAGCCCTGGAGCTAGACTGAGACTTGGAGTGGTGCAGAAAGCCTTAGTTCCAGGCCCCAAGGGGGGCCACTGAACAAAGCAGGGGGCTGTTATGGGCTTAGAGTCCCACTGGGAAGCCAGCTCTGCCATTTACAAACAGCATGACCTTGAGTCGTTCTCTCCTTCTATAAACTGGAGATTCGTAAGCCCTACCGTATCACTGGTTGGGAGTATAAAACGCTATGGCATTAGGAATGCACTTGACACATAGTTGATACTCGGTGTATTTTTATCTTTTCCCCGGGCTAATGGGGCTAGCTTATTTCGTCCTCATCAGAATGCTGCCAAATAATGAGGAATTTGTAAATAAGGAAACTGAGGTACAAAGTGACTTGCTCAATCGCAGTCTGTCTCTGACTCGACATTTATGCCCTACATAGAATTCTGCCTGTTTATTTAATGAGGAAACTGAGACTCAGGGAAGTAAATGGCTTAAACGCCTTTCCCAAGTCTCTCGGCAGATCCAGGTCAGGGCCAGAGTCCAGTTAGTACTCTTTGCCTTATGGCCTAGCGCCTTACAGCCACGTGTCTTCATTTCCCAGATAAGGAAACTGAAGCCCCACAGGCGATGACTTGCTCAAGGACACAGACTGAATGTTGACAAAGGACCTCAAGATCTTTCAAAGTCCTCTAACACGTGTCGTGGTGTCCTATGAGCTCACAGCCTGTAATTCTTGAATTGATTTATTGAGAACCTGCTGTGTACCAGACACAGTCTCTGCTGTCAAGGAGTTTTTGAACAAGTGTGGAGAAAAAGCCCACTGGTGAGGACTCCTGAGCTGCAGGTGCTGCCAGGGGGAAAGGCCCTGTATGAGATGAAGGCCCAGGAAGGACTTCTAATCCCACCGCGAGGGATGGAGACTGGCCTCCGTGAGGAAGTCGGATCACAGCTGAAGGATGAATAGGTACCAGTCAAACAAAGTAAAGGGGGCAGGAGAGAGGCTGCTGACAGTCAGCAGTTTAAAAACTGTGGCCTGGTACAAATATCTTTATTATGATGTGATTTTTGGTCTCTTGCTGAAGAATTTTGGAGGCCTCACATGTCCTGTTCTGCCCAGAAAGGCACAAATAAAGATTTCACAGATACTGATTTTCATAACTCCTGACAGGTGTAGAGACAGCGGAGAGTCGTTCACAGAACATTATCAGATTCGCCCTCCCTGTGGGAAAGCAGGGAGATCAGCATGTCTACGTTTCAGATAGGGAAACTAAGGCAGGGGAGTGAGTAGTTTCCCTGAACTTCCATGTCACGTCAGGAAAAAGGCAGGTCTGATTCTACCTTGGTCTAGTGCTTCTCTGCCCACGTCAGGCTAGATCTGCTCGAGCAAGCGGAGAAGTTACCCCTGATGTCCTTATCAGGGAGTGAGAAGAGCATTTCTGAGCTTCCAGGACTCTCAGAAAGTTTCTGGTCCTCTCCTCCTGTCCTAAATGACAGGAGGCCAACTTAGGGAAAGCCACTGTCCCCTGTTTAAAATGAGAAAGACCAGGTCAGGCGCAGTTGCTCGTGCCTGAAATCCTAGCACTTAGGGAGGCCGAGACCACTGGATTGCCGGAGCTCACAGGTTCAAGACCAGCTTGAGCAAGAGTGACAACCCGTCTCTAAAAATAGCCAGGCATTATTGTGAGCGCCTGTAATGCCACCTACTTGGGAGGCTAAGGCAAGAGGATCGCTTAAGCCCGAGAGTTGGGGGTTGCTGTGAGGTATGACACCACGGCACTCTTCCAAGGGCAACATAGTGAGACTCTGTCTCAAAAAATAAATAAATGAATGAATGAATGAATGAATGAATAAATAAAGTGAGAAAGACCCCACAGAGACCTTCTTGGGTCAACCAGTTTTCAGACAGTTGAACTTGACTCTCACCTCCAGCAATAGCAGCATTCCTGGCAGCTCCTGAGGAAGGCACATCTCCCAGCCCCACCTCAGACCCCCTACATCAGAATCTGTAGGGGTGGGGCCCAGGAATCTGTATTTTGGCAAGCTAAATACTTAGAATTTGGCATGCTAAATCTGAAACGCTAAAATTGGAGAAAAATAGCTCTCAAGGTTGGGGGGATTCTTTTGAGGGTTAAGGTAACTTTGAGGCCCGTTCCACTGGGTTGATGTAACTATGTAACTATGTTTTAAACCACAATTAAAAGCCAGCCCTAAGTCATGGGCCAAATTTTGACACCTTGGGAGCCATCTTGGTCCAGCTTAGATGAAAATTTCATTTGACGGAAGACGGCTATGGCTGTCGTGTCCTTCCATGAATGGCCCATCCTGCTGGATACACTGGCCAGCTCTGCTCAGTGATCGCCAGGCATGACACTGCTTGGGACGTCCCTCCCAGACTGGGTGTGAAAGCCAGGGGAGGAACATGAGTGACGTCTGTAGGTTTTTGTATTTGCTGTAATCCCCCTAATAGAAAAGTGCTTTGAAGGGTGAACGAGGCACTGGCATTGGTGTACAGCTTGCCAAGGGGAGTGCTTTGAAGGTGGCAGGTGATATTCAGCAGTGACGTATGTAGCGCTCTTCCTAAGATGAGTTGGAGAATTTAATTGTCCAGTCTCGTACTTATAATGGGCAACAGGCTTCACTCAGTGATTCTACCATGAAACAAAAATGACCCAATACGCCCCTGTCAAGTTTCTGGCTCTGTTTCACCCACGCGGGAGTGGCCCAACAGCGATAAATTGAGCTGTTAGAAAACTCTTTACCATTTACAACAACCACTTACTTGATCAGAATGTTCTTAATCCTGTGTTGAGCACACATTCAAAAAGGAAATGATTGGGTGCTGAGAGCCATGTACAAAACAAGCTACTAATTATCATCTCTGATTTCAAATTTGTGTGTCCCCAAAATAAGCCCATTTTTCTCATTGACTGATTTAATAACTAGTGAATTTTCTAAGTTTTAACTATGGGATCCTTCATACGAAAGACATTATCCATATCTATTTTGGTTTGGGGGAACCTTGATTAGGATTTAATTTGAGAAAAAGATGCCCCTGCTTTTTTTTTTTTCTTTTGTAGAGACAGAGTCTCACTTTATCGCCCTCGGTAGAGTGCCGTGGCATCACACAGCTCACAGCAACCTCCAACGTCTAAGATGCCCCTGCTTTTTAAAGGTTAGAAATTTACTCGTTTAGGCTCATTCTATAGTTGAGGAATGTGAAGCCATGTGGCTCACCCAAGGCCACATGGGCATTTAAAATATACAGTTGGCTACCTCCCTACAGTGACCATTTCCTTAAATTGACCTAATCCCCCCCCCCCCGAAGTTTTTGGCCAGGGCTGGGTTTGAACCCGCCACCTCCAGCATAGGAGGCTGGCGCCCTACTCCTTTGAGCCACAGGCACCCCCCTAAATTGACCTAATTTTTATAGACTGAATATGCACCACATGTACATGTGAGAACAGTAAGCCCCGTTCCTCATGTCGAGCACCTCTGTATGTTGATCAGTTTGGCACAGTCCCTTGGGTGGTCATCTTACGAGGCTCCACCCTAATTACACAGACAGCAGAGAAACATTTGTTGTTCGGGGAACGGGCGGGCTCTACTAAATAGGGGAGAGAAGCTAAGTAGACTTCAGGGACTTGGAGAAGTAATTTTCGTCATTTAACGAGCTTACATGATTTTCATTCTCCCTTTGGCCAGCGTTGGCTCAGTGCGTTTCTGTTGCTGCAGCTCCCTGGTTACATCCACCCATTTTCCAGTAGGGAAGCACCCCCTCCTCTAGCCCGTTTGGTTTGGTTTACAACCCCACTCCCAGCTCATGTGACCTAGCCACGTGGAGTCTCAGGCAGGGTTCAGGCCCAGGTAGAGCCATAGAGACTCAAGGAGACTGGCAGGAAGAGGCCTGTTGTGTCATCATCGCCACTGAGGCCGAGAAAGCAGACAAATGCAGCTTGGTTCGTTGCCTTGCATACGCAGAGCAGAGAGGCGGCCACGAGCCAACAGATTCACACTCTGAAAATGCATTTCAGATCTAACTTGGGCGTCTGAAGTAGAAAGGAGGGAAGGGCGGATCAAAAAGGCAGGAGGGGGCAACCCGGGAGGAGAGACTATAGAACCACAGAGGGGGCTGGACCGAGGCCTGGGAGAAAGAGGCACCACGGCCTCAGACACCCTTCAACACCTGGGGTCGGGGGCACCACGGCCTCAGACTACACACGTCCCAGCAGCTATTCCTTGCACTTGCCCTTCCTGGGTACAGAGGCTGGGACAGCAAGGGCTTGAACGTGTGTGTGTGAAATGAGTGAGTGACGGTCCAGGCCCTCCCTGAGCAGAGAGTCCCCGCCCCGGAAGCCCACGGACAGATCTGAGCCAGAGTTGCAGGAACCAGGAGAAAGCTGCTCTCCAAAGAGCAAAAGGCTGTCAGCTGTTAGCAGGACAAGCTTCCTATCCACTCCTTAAAAGCGTAACTCACTATGGCTGATGCGCTGAATTCTTTATGCCACCTGGCTGGGGATTCCTGCCTTTCCCCTTGGCCCAGGCTGGGACGGGAGGAAGAGGGAAGGGAAGGGAAGCCCAGGCAGCCCCTCAGGAAGGATGAGACTTGGCCCTGAGAACCCAGGCCAGGGTGCGGATTTTGGAGGCCCTCTCCCCTTCCTGCCCAGTGCTCCAAGCCTGCCAAAGGCCCTTCAAACCCCAACAGCCTGGCCCACTTGGAAACCACAGACATCCCCTGCTCACAGTTCCGCAGGGTGCAGAGTCCAGGGTCGGGCACCTGTAGGTTTGGTGTCATGGACAGCACCTTCTGGCCATGGACACACATGCTTGGTCTCTTTCACAAGGGGTACTGACCCCTCCTGGCTCCACCCTCACAACTAATCCCTCACCCCCACCCTGGCCCCTACTCCCTGATACCAGCACGATGGGGTTAGGATTCCAGCACAGGAATTCTGGGGGGACACGAACATTCAGCCCAGAGCATATGGCCTCTTGTCAGGTTAGAGACAGTGTCCACAGCGTCTGTCCACGGGGACAGCAGGAGAAAGCCAACTCTCAGGGTCTGGGGGCCTGGACACAGCTCTCTGATCAGGTGGCTATGTTGGGCGAGTGATGCTGGGGACATTTTTTGAGCATCTCCTCCATGTCAGGTCCCATCCAGGCTGCCCGGACATCAGGCACTGTGACAATCGCACATTCCAACCCTCTGAACAGGCCCCTAAGGTGGCGCTACCAACCCCACCAGGGTTGGAGCAGAAACGCTATTGGGACATCGGGGAACAGTTCCATGTACCATACATCCCTGTAGTAAAGTTTAGAAATGTGGATTCCTGAGGAGTTTATAAAAGCTTGGAGAATGGTTGTGATAAACTATTAAAAAAAATAATAGGGACAGGAAATTGTGCAAAGAGCATGATATCAACTTAGTCCCTGAAAACAATGTTGCCGATGCAAATGTCAACAGGGCAAAGGGGAGGAACCAGGAAATCTGCGTAGCAAGTGGTGGGTCACGGTGGATGGGAGGGTGGGAGGGGCTTGAAGGCAGCCCTGCAGCCATCCAGCCCAGGAAAGACTCCAGCGGGTGAAATAAGACATTAAAACTGGTTTTGAGACACTAAAATGATTCAGGCATTTCTCTCTCCTCACACCCAAGCTCGTGTGTGGCACACCCAAGGGTGCTTGTAAAGTCCTCTTTCTACTCAACCCTGCCCCTCCCCCAGAAAGCACTATATTATAATTTCGCAGAGTTCTTTTATGCATGAATAAGCAAATATGAACACAATTGTCTGGTCCCCCCCATTTTTCCCAGTAGGGAGTTTTCCAAGCACTTCACACCACCTGGTCGTTTACTACAGGCAGAGTATCTTTCATCTGAAATGCTTGGGACCAGACGTGTTTTAGAGTTCCGATCTTTTCTGGACTTTGTAATATGTGCATTATACCAGCAGAGCACCCTAAGTGCAAACGTCCCAAATCCTAATGTCCCGATGAGCATTTCCTTTGAGCGTTGTGCTAGTGCTCAAAATGTTTCCAATTTTGGAGCAGTTTGGATTTCAGATTTTTGGATTTGGAGTGCTTGACTTGGGTCCCGGCAGTGGGCTGTTTCATGGCCCCCGCCTTGCCAGACATGGGGAGCAGCTCCTGGAGCCTCTCAAGCACTCGGGCCCAGAGGAGGCCCCGCACACGCCTCCCCCCTCCCAGGAACTCTGGAACTCAGAGAGGGTGGGTGTGGGAGGCTCTGAGAGCCAGTCCCACCAGCCGAGGGCAGAGGCGGCCCAGGGGCAGCCTGCAGGTGGTCTTGCTGCAGCGCCCCTCACCAGCCCCCTCCGCCCCGGGGACTCAGCGCGCTATGGGAGGATGAATTAGTCAAACCTATGTAATATAAAATGGTTAACTTAATTAACCCAATACATCTCTACTGAAAAGGAGAAGGTTAAGAAAACATTCTTAGTATATGGACTTGGAATGTCCACAAGGACGAGACCTGGGTGCAGGGAGGAAGTGTCCCAGATGGCACAGCAGGGGCTCGGCGGCAGGTGCTGGGAGCTGACTAGGGCACACCTGCCAGTTTCTGACCACTGCACAGAAACTGTCCACGCACCTCTGCTCCTCCACAGAGCCAGCCCTGGCAGCTCCCCTGACCCACTGAGCATCTGAAAGTCCCTCTTGCACTTCGGGCCTTGAGGAGTTTGCTTCTGGTCACCTGTGGCCCAGGCTTTTTGCCCGACCAGCTGCAGGGGCTCCTGGAGGACGGGCACTGGGTCTTGGGCCTCTCCTTGACAGAGGCATCATGCTCAGTGACATAAGCTGGGCACAGAAAGACGAAAACAGCACCATCTCACTCTTACGTGGATTTTTAAAAAATCAAACGAATAGAAGCAGAGAGTATTAGAGTGGTTGTGGGGGGCTGGCAGGGAGGGGAAACGGGAAGATATCAGCCAAAGGGTATAAAGTTTCAAGAAGGCAGGATGAGAAAGTTCCTATGGTGACTATGGTTAATAATAATACATATATGTGTGAAATGAAGAGAGGCGATCTTAAATGTTCTCACCATAAGTAAAAAGTTATAACCACATGAGGTGATGGATATGTTGATTAGCCTGAGTATGGTAATCATTTCACAGTACATACAACAAATATATATCAAAATGTTACACTGTACACCATTAATATCTTCCATTTTTATTTGTCGTTTATACCTCAGTAAATCTAGGACAGGGAAAGCAGAGTTCATAAAGCCAGTTGTAACATAAAAGACGCTTTAAGAACCTTTGGGTATGTAGTTTTTACCTTCAAATTTTTAATCATGGATTCCAGGTGGCTGTCATGGGTTTCTGTAAGTAGGATGTTATTCTACTATTATGCATTTTTTACTTTGAATGAAATACAGAACTAAATTTAAAATGTATCATTTTCCCATCTTCTATTTTTAAAAAGCCAGTCTCAAAAAACCAAATACCATATGATTGGATTTATATAAGGTCCCCAGAGTAGTCAAATGCATGGAGACAGAAAGTAGATGGGGAGCCTGGGGCTGGGAGGGGAATGAATTGCCATTTATTGGGCACAGAACTTTATTTAGGAAGAAGTTCTGAAGAAGCATGGTGGTAATGGTTGCACAACAGGAATATACTTAATGCCAGTGAACTGTGTATTTAAAAATAGTTAAAAAGGTAAATCTAATATATATTTAACAACAACAACGAAAAAAACAAAACTTAACAGGCGGTGCCTGTAGCTCAGTGGGTAGGGCGTCAGCCACACACACCGAGGCTAGCAGGTTCCAACCCAGCCCAGGCCAGCTAAACAACAATGACAACTGCAACAAAAAATAGCCAGGCGTTGTGGCGGGCGCCTGTAGTCCCAGCTACTTGGGAGGCTGAGGCAAGAGAATTGCTTAAGCCCAAGAGTTTGAGGTTGCTGTGAGCTGTGACATCATGGCACTCTACCCAGGGTGACATGGTGTGACTCTGTCTCAAAAAAAAAACTTAACAACACTGAACGTGCCATTACTGAATCTACAGGCTAAGTGGATGGTAATTTTTCAGTTACTCTTTACAACAACCTTAATGTCAATGGTGTTGAAAGTCCAAGTGTTACAGACAGGGTCACTGAACTGGAAGGAGTTACCTGCCTCACCAAAAAGGTTCTTGAAAGGCAGGCGCGTCAAGCTCTAACTCCTGTGTTGTCCTGACTGCTTCAAGGAGAGGCTCCACCTCTTCTGCAGGCCAGGGCAAGGACAAGGTGACTCTTGGTCTCTCACACACACTCACACACCCCACGCGCAGCCACAGCACAGCCAGAAAACCACATGTTGAGCGGGTAACCCTTAGCCACGTGCCCGAGCAGTGCCCAGTGGCCTGTGGGGCTGGGACTTCACACCTCCTTGGAGGTCATATCATACCTTCAGCAAGCATCATCCTGCCCCTGTTTTTCAACTTGATTTGCCTGTAGTTCTGAGAAAAAAGGCTGTTTAGGGCAGATCATTTGGAGAGGAAGTTTGGGTCTGTCCTTCATGGGAAGGGAGCCACCATCTTTTAGGATCCCTTATGCTCCCTCCCCTCCTACCTGCCATGGGAGGCAAAAGTGGCCCTGGACCCTGTTGAGGAAATGGCTTCAGACTGGCATGAACCTACCCTGATCTCTCTTCAGATGTTTTTTTTTGGGGGGGGGTTTAAAACAGAGTCTCACTTGATCACTCTCGGTAGAGTGCCATGGCATCACAGTTCACGGCAACCTCAAACTCTTGGGTTTAAGTGATTCTCTTCCATTAGCCTCCCCAGTAGCTGGGACTACAGGTGCCCACCACAATGCTTGGCTATTTTTTTGTTGTAGTCATCATTGTTGTTTAGCAGGCCGGGGCTGGGTTTGAACCTGCCAGCCCCAGTGTATGTGGCTGGCACCCTAAACACTGAGCAACAGGTGCTAAGCCGTGATCTCTCTTAATATGTTCATCAGCATCAGAGAGTTGACACGGGGGCTGGGGGCAGGGCCAGAGTGATGTCTCTTTGTTCTAGAATGTCGCTGAACGGAAACTTGAGTAAGATGTATATGACACTTAGCAGGTAGACACATTTTAAAAACAACCAAGCAAATAATAGTGCCCAGGCCCTGTCAGGAATTCCTGCCTGACTGGAGCTGAAATGATTGAAACCGCAGTTAAAGAGAAAAGAAAAGAGCCTGGGATTTCAGGAGCTTCCCTGACAGCCCAGATGACTTTGGGAGTTATCCTGAGAGCCACCTGTATCCTGGAACTCAAATCCAACAAACGAACACGAATCAGAGCCTGGTGACGTGCCACTGAGTTTCTGGGTATGAGCAGACAGCAGCAAGCAGGCGGATGAGGAAATACAAGTTCAGTAGTGGGAGACGGTTAACCCATTAACAAGCAATGTTGTTATTCCAGACAGAGGCAAATGCTACACATCAAATAAAACCAGGGAGAGGGGACAGCATCTGAATCCCAGCTCTCCTGTGCCAGGGTGTGCACCCTTGTCCAGTTGTAACTGCCAGGAGATGGCTGAGGGATCTAAATTGAGGCAATGTGTAGGTCCCCCAAGAGCCCCCCTGATGGGTAGCTATGGAGTCACGTGGCTCTCTGAGGTGGCTTTGGCTCAAGTCCTACCTTGGTTCCGGCTACAGTGGCTCCCAAAGACCAGCACAGGACTGTGTGGACTCCAAAGAACATGTTTGAAATATAGACTCCTAGGACCAACTCCCAAGGTCTGAGTTTCTAGATGGAAACTGGACATCTGTATATTTCAACCCTGTCCCGGGGGTGCTAATGAACAGCAAGGTTGGGGAAGAGCTGCTCTGTGGGGGAGGTCCTCACAGGCCTCTTCCAAGGAAGAGACCCTTGAGACTGAGCAGCCCCTCTGAGTTACTCACAGATCCCAGCAGGCCTCAAGCCTTCAGGGTTTGGGCTACACTCTGTCCCATGGAGCCCCAGACCTCCCTGAGCTGACCCCGGAGGTGCCCCTGGCTCTGGTTAGTCCTGGGTCACACCAGGGACCTCTGTTCTGTCCTCTCACTGGCCTGTGCCCCATAGCACTGTCCTACCTGCTCACCCCTGGCTGACCCTGCCTGCCAGTGAATGAAGCCTGGCTTGGCTGGCTGCCCAGGCACACAGTGGCTGCGGTGGCTGCAGGCGCTTATCAATGAGATCAACAGGGCGTCTGGCGGGGATGAGTCAGGACAAGGTCCTGTGACTGCTGCCTAGCCGGCTCTGGAGGTCACCCTGAGGAAGTGGCTGGCCTTGATGGCAGGAAACTTTTCTGGGGCAAGTAAAGGCTCTGGGCTTTGGAGAGCTCCAAAGCCTCCTTAGGAGGCCAGCTTATTCCTGGAAAAAGCCTCTGGGTTCTCATGGCTGCAGCACACGGGCTGGCCAAATGCAACAGCCTCTTGGCATCTCCAGCCATTTCCTTGTATTCTTGTGTGGGGATATCCTAAACCTCTATCTGTTCTCCCTTTCTCAGAACATGATCAGGCAGAAGGATCCAGAGCTCTTCCAGGCAGGTGCTTTATTTTAGTATATTTATTTGCAGATAGATGGATGCCTGGGGTGGAGTTACCCAGCCCCAGACCCCGCATGGCTACTCACTGTGCCTCTCTGAGGGGGTGTGCCGGGGTCTGCATCCTCCGGGGGTGTCCCTACACTGAGGAAAGGGAACAGCCTGAAGACAAGAACCTCCCAGGCTCTGCTAACACCCCACCTGGGATTCTTTACTGAGCAGCCAGAAAGAAGAAAAGTAAGCAAGGCAGCCAAGTGGTGTTAGCAATCAGACCCCGGTCTGCTCCCCAGAAGCTGGTGGGGGTAGGGGAGGCTCCAGCGTTAGCAAAGGAAACACCCACTTGATAAAAACCAAAAGTGTTCTTCCAGTGATGGGTGAGAAATATAGGAAAAAATGTTAACCAAATTTGTTTTCTACTGTGTGTTTTTAATTTTATCTTCAAAAGCCTTTCGAGGATCACCAAGGGCAAACAGCACAGACACAAGGCCAGAACAGAAAGCCTATGTCCACTACAGAGCGGCTGGAAGGATGGCCTCTTTTTCTGTGCCTCAGTTTACCACTGCAAAATAGGAACTATAGCATTCAGAGCCTTTCTGGGGCCCCTGTCAGGAAATCACATCACTCTTACCACAAAGAGATCCCATTTCCACCAGTAGCTGACCTGGAGCTCCAAGCTTTGCCCCTTAGGATAGTCATTTGCAAAAAATAAATGTGTGTGAAGAAGCAGCAGGAACAGTTCCCGCCATCTACCCAACCCCCAGAGTTGCTGCTGCTGTGGTTAGCACGATGGCCACCGTCTGTTCTGTGAGATGAACAATGTAGGTCTTAACCAGGACGGAGTCAAGGAGGCTGAGAAACAGAGAGGAGCATGTCAGATCCAGACAGGAGCAACGCAACAGGGACAGGACTCACGAATACAGCCAACATCACTAACATCGTGTGGCTCTCAGCTTCTCAGGGTCCACAATTAAGTCCTGGCTGGACTGAGTCACTTCATGTCCTCAGTATAAAGTTGAAGGTGTGGGACTGGTCTGGTGGTCTCAGACACCCCATTCAGCTCTGACAGTCTAGAACTCGAGCAAGAACAATGAGAAAAAGACAAGTCAGTTGATGGAAGCATTTTAGGTCTGTCAAATCCATTAATTCTTTACAGGTGGAGTCTTCTGCAGTAGCCGCCTCATGGTCCCTTGGGGAGATTGCTCTGTTTTGAATTTTCATGTTGCTTAAATTTTTCTGTTGGTTTGTCCTCATGTGTTCTTTCTTCTTGTTCACCTTTTTGTCCTCCTTTTTCCTTCTCACTTAACTCCTTTGCTTCAAATTGCCTTCTTTCAGAGCTTAGGTCTTGAAATGGCCTCAG
>CAUYRH010026989.1:0-21934 GCA_963574655.1 Perodicticus potto
GGGTTACTTGAAGATTTTTTTTTTTTTAGAATTCAGTTTTTAATCTATAGATAATGTTTTAGGTTTTTAGACTATTTTGGTCATTTCTCTAGACCTCGTATAATCCATGCATAATTTATCCTGCCCAGCGATTTTATCCTTTTTTGTTTGATTACAATTTAGAAACCTTCCCTCCATTTACATTCCTTTATCTTCCCCTATTTACAACATAAGTGTCTTCAAATATTATTCTACATACATTTGTTTCCACATCAACAATTTTTTCAATGTTTGCTTTGATCATCAAACATGTGTTAGAAAATTCACAAAAAAAAAGAAAGTCTGCTATAGTTACCCCATTTTTGCTTGTTGAGTTCTTTCTTTCTACCCTGGTTTCCTAATGTTATCGCTTTGATGTTGACCATGATCATGTGGATGAATATAAAATAGTCAAAAAGATATAGGATTTCTTATTCAAATACATAACTATTCCATGGGACTCCTAAATAAATACATAACTTAGCATTTATCAATTATTTATCTATAGTAGTTAAAATTCTTCCTTGAGCTTGAATAAGCAATGAAACACTCACTAGAATTTGGATTTGGAATTAAGTCCATAGTTTATTCAATTCGCACCCTTCTATCATTGATTAAGCAGATTCCATGACTAAATTTAGAATCAAGTGTAACTTTCACATTTTAAGAAAAAAAGGATTTTAAAGTTATGTTTAATGAAGTGTATTAAGTCATAACTATAGCATTTGTTTGTCTAAGCAAAATACTCCCAAAAGAACTTATTAAACTTTATTTGCACAACACAAAGTATGCATTTTAAAATACAACATTTCAATATACAATAAAGGATTTCATTCCCACACTTCTATGTCTAGAAAAATCTTAAATTATGTATTTACTTCAAAGTTGGGAGGTATATTCATTTCTAATTCAGGAAACTTAATTGAATAATAATCCCTTAAATTCCTTGAATTTTAAATTTCTTAATCATAAAACGCACAATATGATTTTGGGAAATGTCCTTTCATTCATACCAGTATGATATTATAAATTCTTATTTTTTTAAAAGAGTCATAATTTGTTACTATCATTTTCTATTTTTGACACAAAATTTTCCTGGAGGTGGCCAATTGAGTTTGTTTCAAACTGGCGACTGTTTTTATCATATGACTCATTCATTTTTTTAGCCCCATTTTATTTTTTGTTGAAAGAAGGTATCATAGGATCAGCTCAAAATTTTCTTTTTTTTTCCTTTTCTTTTTGCTCAGATTAGCCTTTTGTCATTTTTAATATTTATGGGTACATAATGATCACAATACTTGTAGGGTTCATGTGATGTTTTGATACAGCCATATATTGTGTAATGACTAAAGCAGGATAATTGGAATATTCATCATCTTAGAAATTTATCTTTTCTTTGTGTTGGAAATATTCAATTAATGGGTTATTTTAAAATGCACAATAAATTATTGTTAAGTACGTCTACTCTATTATGCTATTGAGCACTAGATCTTTTCCCCACTATTTAGCACTATTAATCAACTCTTCTTTAGTGTCCCCTCCCTATTACCATCCCCAGCCTCCGGTAATCATCATTTTACTCTCCACCGCAATGAGATCAATATTTTTACTTCTACATGTAAGTGAGAACATCTGATATTTGTTTTTCTGTGCCTGGTTTAGTTCACTTAATATAACGTCCTTCTAGTCTACCCATACTGTTAGAAATGAGAAGAATTCTTTCTTTTTATGGCTAACCACTATTCCATCGTATATATATACCAATATTGTTTGCCCATTCATTCACTATTAGACTCTTTTGTTGGTTTCACATCTTGGCTAAATGCAGATATCTCCTTAATATACTGATTTTCATTCTTTTGGATATATACTCAGCAGTGGGATTTCTAGATCATATGGTAGTTCTATTTTTTTCTTTATTTGATAAACCTCCTTTCTGTTTTCTATTGTGGTATACTAATTCATATTTCCACCAACCATGCACAAACATTCTCTTTTCCCTTCATCCTTATTTGCATCCATTATTTTTGGTATGTTTGATAAAAAAACATTTTAAATGAGGTAAGATGATATCTCATTGAAATTTTTATTTGCATTCCTCTGATGATTAGTGATGGTTAGTAATTTTACATATACTTTTTGGCTGTTTGATAAAGCCCATATATGACAAACCCATAGCTAGTATCACACTGAAAAAGAAAAATTGAAAGCCTTTCTTTTATAATCTGGGAGAAGAGAAGGATATATACTTTCACTACTTTTATTCAACATAGTACTGGAGGTCCTAGCCATAGCAACTAGATAAGAGAAAGAAATAAAGTGCATACGAATTATAAAGGAAGAAGTCAAATTATCTTTGTAAGACAACATGGCCTTATATTTTAAAATAACCTAATGACTTCACAAAAAACTATTAGAACTGATAAATGAATTAAGTAAAGTTGTTAAATTCATTTTTGCAGTTTAAAATGAACAGAAAGGATAAAAAAAACACAAAACTTCAGTAGAATTTCTATATGCCAACAGTGAGTAATCTGAAAAAGTAACCAAGAATGTAATTTACAATAGCTATAAACAAAAATAAAATTCCTAGGAAACAACTTAACCAAAGAAGTGAATGATCTCTATAGTGAAAAGTATAAAACATTAATGAAAGAAATTGAGAACAGAAAAATACAGAACAATATCCTATATGTAAAAGAGAATTGATGTTGTTAAAATGCTCATACTACTCAATACAATCTATAGATTCAATGCAATCCGTTCAAAATACCAATGAGATTCTTTAAAGGACTAGAAAAAACAATCCTAAATTTTATGTAAAATCATAAGAGCACCAGAATGACCATGAAATCCTGAAAGAAAATAACAAAGTTGAAGATATCACATTAGGTGACTTCAAAATATACTACATAGATTTAGTTGTCTAAACAGCATGGTACTGCATGAAAAAGACACATAGACCAATGGAACAGAATAGAGAAACCAGAAATAAATCCACACATTATAATCAATTCCCATTAGAACTTTTATACAGCAGAACTAGTAGCGATAAACTTTCTCATATTTTTTATCTTTTTATCTGAGAAAGTGTTTGCCATTCCTTCATTATTAAGGGCATTTTTGCTACATTTAGTATTCATGATTGGCAGGTTTCTAAGAAAAATTATTTCAATACTTTGATTATATTATAGTAGTTGCTTGTGGCCTGCAAGTTTTTGCTGGAAAATCTACTTATAGTCTTCTGGAGAGGGTGTCCCTTGTATACAATAAGTTGCTTTTGTTGTTGTTGTTTTCAAAATTTCCTCTTTGTCTTTTACTTTTGACATTTAGTTATGTTATGTTTTGGTGTGATATCCTTTTGCTTCCCCAATCTAGATGTTTACGCTTTTCCTTAGCTTTGGGATGTATTTAGCCTTTTTTAAATTTGAATAAGGTTTATATACCTTTTCCTCTCTCTTCTCCTTCTGGACTACCATAACATATATATCATCTGCTTGATGGCATCCCACATCTACTTTAGACTATCTTTTATCTTTTCCATCTTCTTTATCCTTTTCCTCTAATCAAATGATATCCAAAGACCTGTCTCATGTTCATTAATCTTTTCTTCCATTTGATTTAGTCTTTTGTTCTTCTTCTTTTATGAATATAAATCATATAAAATGATGGTATTTTTGTTTGGTATTTTATGAATATAAATCATATAAAACGATGGTATTTTGTTTGGTATTTTTATATTTTCTTTTTCTCTCTCTTTTTTTTTTCTTTCTTTTTTTTTTTGAGGCAGACTCTTACTATGTTGCCCTCAGTAGAGTGCTGTAGCTACACAGCTCACAGCAACCTCAAATTCTTGGTTTAAGTTATTCTCTTGCTCCAGTCTCCCAAGTAGCTGAGACTACAGGCACCCACCACAATGCCTGGCTAGTTTTTGCTGCAGTTGTCGTTGTTTAGCTGGCCTAGGCTGGGTTCCAACCTGCCAGTCTCAGTGTATGTGGCTGATGCCACTGTGCTTTGGGTGCCGAGCCAGTATATTTATATTTTCTATCTCTTCGAAATTTCTGTTTTGTTGTACATTGCTCTCCTAACCTCAGTGACTATCTTTATTAGTGTTATTTTGAGTTATCTGTCAGATATATCATTTATGTCTATTTCATGGGAGTTGGTGTTGAAGATTTATCTTGTTCTTTCATTTGAAACTTATTTATTTACTCATTTTTTCTTGGTTCTCTGTATTGGTTTCTGTGCATTAGACAAAAAAGTCATATCTCCTAGTCTTGTTAAACTGGACTTCAGTTAGGAGTTGAACATAACCTATCAGACTAACCAAAGATTCTGTGTACTTCTCCAAATTTTGTTCTTGTGCAACCTACCATCTTTTTTTTTTTCTTCCTTAGTGACTCTGAGAAGATTAAAGTGTGCCAAGTCCCAAAAGTGACCTGAAGGATATGAAGTAAAAGCCAGTTCTTTGTAAGGCAGCTGGAGATGTTGATGTGCTACAGATTTTGTCTAGTTTTTTCTCTCCTTGGTGATAAGCCGGGAGCAGGTCTTTACCTTTCACTCATTGTACATTGGACGGGGTAGAGAATCTGTGGTAAACGTCTATATTCTAATTCAAACCACACACTCTCAGCTCATTGCTTTGCTCTGCATTTTTAAACTTCCCTTTACTGTCCAGAGACCTTGTGAATGCTCCCTCAGAAATAAGTGATTTAGCTGGATGCCTGCTTCTATTTCTGGAGTGAACCAGGGAGTGAGCTGCGAAAAGTGTCCACAATGCCCAGTTAGATTCTCAGAGGACTACTAATTACCTGCCTCATGGTGTGGGAAGTGTGGGAATGAAATCCTTTATTGTATATTGAAATGTTGTATTTTAAAATGCATACTTTGTGTTGTGCAAATAAAGTTTAATAAGTTCTTTTGGGAGTATTTTGCTTAGACAAAGATACAGCTCCAGATACAGACTAAGTAAAATTTCATCTGACAGGATGCATCCTGAAAAATAAGACAATAGGTATGTAGTCAAACTCTTTTGTTGAAGAAACTGGAAGCGAAATGTTTTACCTGTTTACTCTGCACTGAGGTAGGGGAAATAGCCTCTGATAATGCTCCCATGCCTTTTTTAAAGCACTTTTTTTTTTTTTTTTAGATTTTTCACATAGACAATCATGCCATCTGTGAAGAAAGAGCATTATAATTCTTCTTTTGTCTTACTGCATTAGCTAGTATTTCCAGCACAATGTTGAAAAGGAGTAATGAGAGAGGATATCCTTGTCTTGTTACTAATCTTGAAGAAAAGCTTTGATTTCGCCAAAATTAAGTTTGGTGTTAGCTGCTTGTTTTTTGTAGATATTCATCTGAAGAAGTTCTGCTATATTCCTAGTTTCTGAGAGATTTTATTACAAATGAGTGTTGGATTTTGTCAATTTTTTTTTTCTGTGTGCATTTGATTGATTATGTAACTTTTCATTTTTAGCCCGTTGATCTGGTAGATTATATTAATTGATTGTTGAATGCAGAACAAGGCTTTCATAGGTGAAATAAATGCCACTTAGTTGTGGTTTTTAAGTTTTTATATACATTGTTGGATTTAATACACCATGTTGAGGATTTTTGCATGCATGCTCATGAGAGTTATTGGTCTGTAGTTATTGGTCTTTTCTTGTAATGTCTTTGGTCTTTTAATTCAGTTTTCAAATTTCTATTTTGCTGGTGATATTCTCTCATGTTATGTCACTATAATTACTTTTCTAAATTCTTGAAAAATATTTGAATGGCTGCATTAAAGACTTTGCATGCAAATTTCACTATGTGAATTACCACTATTTTTTTTCTTTACTATGGGTCACTTTTTCCTATCTCATCAAATATCTAATTAGAATGATTATCCACTGGACATTTTAGACACAAGCCATATAGAGTGTTGATTATGTTATTAAATTAGTGACATCATTTTCTTTCTGTCAAACTTGGTTTAATTCTTTATATAGATATCTTTTAGTTGCAAAGTTAGTTCTAGGATGTGCTTATTACTTCACTGTTTGTTTTTTGTTTTCTAGTTTCTGCTGACTTAACTGAGTGCCTGATGTGTTCAATGAAGTTTCCACACTTTGACTCAGATGAAACTACAAAATATCCTGTTGCTACCAAGTCCGTGATATCATTATTTAGCTGTCAGTCTCCTGGCAGGGCTATCAGCTAAGTCATGGATAATCTCACTATATGACTGCCCCTTTAGACTGGTGGGGTTGCTTCCCTGCCTCATTCCATCTTTTCAGGCACTCTGTAGTAAAGTTTAGCTGCTTTCCTGGAACTCTTGTCTTTACCTTTTCTCATCAATATTGCTTCTCACTTCTGGTCCATTTTCTTGTTCCATTTCAGGAAAGTGCTCAAGCAGCAAACCAAGGCAATTTTGATATTGATATAATTCATAAGCTCACCTTACTTCTTTTTTTCTTTTTTCAAGGGTCATAGTTCTGTGCTACTTGTTACCCAAGGTAGATAGGTACTATTGCTTTTTATATTTTGTTCAGTTCTAAACATTTTTTTAAAGTAGGAAACCAAGCCCAGTAACAGTTATTCTGTCTTAGCCAACACCTGAAATCAGAAGAATCTATTTCCATGCACAAATCATTGCATTACCTCATAAAACTTCCTTTCTTTAGCAGATTAAAACAAACTTTAATAGTATGAGTGAATTTTTGTGGTGTATATACATGCATTATTTAAAGTGTCCAGATACTATGTCTAATATTCTAGCTCTATCTTCTCATTCAGTCTTTCATTTTTCATTTTGTAAAATAGTATGAGTTACTTCCTAAAGCTGTTTAAGAAACAAAAAAGATAATCTATGTGAAAATTCTTTGTAAGCTATAAAGTGCTAGAAAATGAAAGGTATTATTATTGTAGGGCAAAGGTAAACTTTAGTTCAGTCTTTGATCACAAATTCCAACAGAAAGGAATCAGGATTGATGGTTCTTAATGACATCCTTTCCATTTAAATTTTTATAATAGCATTAAACTGGAGAAAATGAAATCCTATTTCATTCTTACGGTGCAAGGGATGATGATTTAACTATTCTAAGTTTTGAAGGATTTGTATGAATGATAAGAATTGTCCTGCAGTGTATTTTAACTCCTTAAATTAATATAGCTCTAACTCTTACAAGTAATTTTGTAGAATAATATTGGTTACTTTATTAAAATATCCTGGTACTTTCAAATCTAGGCTTTTGTCTTGCTAGTGACTTCCTCACTATTTTTTTTTTACCTATGATCTTATAAATCAACTTCAGAGCACCTAATTAATGCAGTTATTAGAAGACTTTTGATAATGACACCAATATTTTCCTCTTTGATTTATAATCCTCTTTCTAAATTTAAATTAAATGCTTTTGTAAAAAGTTATGAGTTGTTGATGTTTTATTGATAAGTTGAATATAGTGGCATCATTTTTTAAAATTGTAATGAGGCATTTAAGAAACGAATTATTTTATTTACCAGAATATATTCCCAAGGTTCACTTTTGGGAGGAAATCTGTTTCCTAATAATATAAACCAAATATGTTAGTTATAATTTCATGGTTTGAAAAAAGGAACAGTCACATAAGAATGTTTGGCATGGAACACAGAATCCTATTAGCACAAAACATCTGTGCCAGTCTAAGAGTGGCACATACCATGGGAATCTATTACATGGCTAATCATTCTCCCGGGTTATTTCTGGTGATCTGGAGGAGAAATTCTGTTATTTCTGAAAGGGACATTTGCTTCTTCTCAATTTGGCAGAATTAATTTAAATTGGCTGGCAGCTTATCAAACCATCTGTAGGGGATATTCAAAGAGAGAAAAAAGACACAGGGAAAAAGCATCCAGGAACCATTTAGGAAGGTAAAAAGGGGTTTTCAGTTTGATGTAGAAGGCAATCTGATGGTAGTCATCAAGCATTCTAAAATCATCTTTTTACTAGAGATTTAAGGGAGCATTTTTCCCTTCACTTCCCCATACGTATCTCCATTGGTCATGTGGCTGTATTCGAGATTCATGAACACTCAATTTAGGAACGATGTCTAGAGAGTCATATGCCTAAGATTGAAGAGTGATTAAAAACAAGAAGAAGGTAGGAGTCTCCTCTGGAGTTTACTGATAGATTTAACATTGCCTGGGCTTAGCAACGTTCTGTGAGAGATCAAAGAACATCAAGCGAAGAAGATGATTCTTCAGGACACTGATTCAGTCATCAATTTTAGTGTTACCAGCCTCCAAGTGAAGGTTTTTCCAAGTTCTTGGTGATTTTCCGACTTTTCCTGAAATGCATTTCAGGATGCACCAGGTAAGCCAAGCAAGCAACAGTTTTTATTGAAAACAAAAGTATGTTGTCAGAAAAGAGAGTGGGCAGGCTGAAAAGAAAAAGCAGCGGCTGTAGAGTTGCTGTGGCTTTAATAATTGGGGAGGGGGGCGGGAATATTCAAACCAAAGGGTTGGCTTTTACTAAACGTTTGGGTAGTAATTACAAGAATTGGGTTGTCTCCCATTTTCATGCTTTCTCTGGTTATTTCCAAAATGCCCTGATCTTGCAAGCAACAAGATTTTTAAAACTGCAATGCAAACAATATTGTGATTAGCCAAAGTTCATGTAAGATGACAGGGTGACAAAGATAGCTGACAAGCTGATTGAAACCAATTCTTTCCTGTGGCTATTAGTCCTGCTAGTTAGTTTCTGTTTGAGGGTTGTTTACTTTAACACTTGCACAAAATCTTCAAACCCTTGCATCCAGTGTCAACTATGTCTCCTATAAGTGCTGTCTCATTAAATGAGGCAAGAAGAGTCAAAAGGATCATGACAAGATTAAAGAAAGAAATGGCATAGAAAGAAGAGAAGTAGAAGAGAAGATAGAGTAAAGAAATGATATGAATTTAGTATCAAGTATCTCTTGATTAGAAGGCCTTGTTTGGGGACTACATTACAATTCTCTTTATGATGGTTTAGCCCAGTTCTGCATGCGTAGAAAAAATAAATATGTAGTATTTTTTAATGAGTGATCCTCATTACTACACCAGTACCCACACATAATCAATTCCCAATTAATTTGTCACAATTAACCAGAAATCTCAACAAGATTTTTTGAGTTAACAAAAAAATGCTTGGAACCTGTTTGGTGCCAAACCTATTATGAAAGAGAAGATATAAGAAATGAGTTGGAAGATGTTTCTCTGGCTGCTCGTTTTCTTTGCAAAAAGTTAGAAGGAAGAATTTTAAGCCCTTTATCCTATTAGTAGTTTGCATTACCTGAAACAATGATAGAGGTAGGATGCTTTCTGAGCCCAAGGCAGGTAAATGTGGATGTGTGTGGTTGGGAACTCAGGAGTCCCGGCCGACCAACATGTCTTCATAAATATGAAGGGTTAGCATTCTTTCTCCTCTTTATATTGTGTTTCAGAGAAGAGCTAGAGATATATACTGTAATTTGCAACAATGCACCATTTGTACTAAAAAACATTTCTTAGGATAAGAGTTAATTTACAAGTGGCTAGAGGAATATATGTTGCTACATTTTATTTTTTCATCAGTACCACATATATATGGACCATTTCTATAATATTTTATATTGATTAGGCATCCGTGGGATGACTTGATAAAATAAGCATTCTTTTTCTTTTTTCTTTTCCTTCTTTATTTCCTCTTCCCCTTACTTCTTTTCTTCCTTTCCACCTACTTTTCTTCCTTATTCCTTTTAGGAAATATATTTCACATACTATGTTTCATTTATGTAATAACTTTTAAAATGGAGTTTATTTCAAACAGTTCTTACCAGTTATGTTAAGTGCCAACACTTCATTCTGCCCGCACTCAGACTTATCCTAGAGCATCCAGAAATTAAAATATATAAAGTGTTTTCTAAAAAAAAATTACATATTTACTTTTTTACATTTCTTTTAACCCTAGTTTGTATTTTTCTTAAATAAAGAACCACATTTATCACTTTATATTTTGCTTTATATTTTGTGTTTTTAAAAATAAATATTGATTTCTCATAGACCTCTTAAACCTTGCCTATTCAATCTTTGATTCACCAAATATTTATGTATTCAGCATTTAATTAGTGTGTAGGTGTGCAAGATAGTTTCTATAAATACACACAAATATTTGTATCAAGTGGGATAGATGTCTATATAGAATATGTTGTGTGCAGAATTTTTTAAATAAATATCTGTTAAAAAGGTAGAGAGAATTCCACATAAATGGCTAACATTTAAATTCTGGAATTCAAGATGTGCCTGAGGTTCTCAGAATAAGGTAATAGGTATGCATAGAGTATATATTCAGGGGCAGTCAACATTAGGGGCCTAGGAGGAAAAGAGAAAAAGTAAGGCTATACATATTTTTCATTTAGAAAATACGTTTGTGGTTGTCAAAAATACTGCACTTAGAATTTGCAGCTTTAGAAAAATACAGCTTTAGAATTAGCCCCCAAATTATTTTTCATATACATGAAATAGGAGTAGATTCTCTCAAAGGTATTTTTTGCTCCATAAAATTTTGTGCACAAATGGGCATATTCTGAATTAACTATACTATCCCACCTATTAAATGCTGAAACAAATAAAAATGTTAATTGTTTATCATGTGTTTAATACAAAGCTAGGTGCTGGGGTATCCTTCCACCTCACCTATCCATCAGACCTACGAACCTCTCAGAAACCAACCCTGGAATCAATGATTTCATGTCTGATAATATCTGTTTCTGTGTTAAATGAGCCTTTGAAATTGTTTACAATTTCATCTTCAGGTTATACTCTGCATGGCGCTGAACTTTAGCTTCTAGCTTTTTGAAAAAATAAGTTACAAGTCAATCTGGCAGTTGAGAGGACAATATTTTGGTCAGGATTTTCAGTAGTTTCCTCAGAAAACTGGATTGATGTTCCCATTATGACACAATGGTATAAAAGCAGCTATTTACTGTTGCCTGCCTGCTATGTACCCTTTCTCTTATTCTTTGTCTATCTCTGAAAATTTTCTAGGGCTAGACTTTCAGCGGTGATCTCAGGGCCTATAATTTTGAGAATAATGGAGGGCCTCCCTCTTAGGGTATAAACATTTCATTCACTTGGATGTCAATAGACCAGCCTGGTGTAATTGCAGAGAGAGCAGTTTAATCCTTTCCCTTTTCCTATGAGTGATAATACCCAATGATGCCTTTCCTAAGGCAGTGTCCAAAGGAGGGAACTGGTTTGTTTCATATCGAGAGAGAGAGAGAGAGAGAGAGAGAGGAGAAATGAGAAAAAGAAAATGAGAGAAAGACAGAATGTAGTTTACATAACCTTCTATTTCATATTATAAGGTATTCAGGAATCTATTTGAAAAACCAAGCATTACCATCATATAAACTTTATGAGTTTTAAACTTTTCCTATGAATATTATTTTGATCCTCCTACTTATCTTACTTGCAAGGTTCACCCAACAGAGACAGGGTTATGTGTTGACTTGGCAGAAGTTTTCAGGAAAGACAGGCTTCTTATCTCTAATTTGTATCTTTTTTTTGAGGGGGGATGGAAGTGAGAAGAGGAATCTCCAAGGAATAAACTCCTGAGGACAGAACCAATTGAAATTTTTACTGATCTAACCCACAGTCAAGATCGTGGTGTGCATGTTTTGTCACCACCCCTACTTGATTAAAACCAATATGATAAACCATGAGGGCCTCGAGGGCAAAATGTAGTGGCCTGGGTGGGTTCCCTCCATACTTTTTTCAGATGTCATTACTGACTTTTCTTCCTATAATGTGTGTTCTCATCATAGGGCCAATATAAAATGCATTTTATCTTTGCCCTGATTTTTCCTACCTATAAATTAATGCTTTCAGATGTTTATCTCTTTATAGTTGAACTTTCTGTTTTATCTACAGTGTGTATGTATATTTTTTGTAACTAGAATAAAGCTCTTAACTTGTCATCTATTTTTTGTTCTTTTACCTTAAATGAAGTAATGATGGTATTTCTTTCATTACGATCAGTAATCTTAATATCAAAAAAGCATGGACAGGGTTGCATATTATTAGATAGTGGGGATTAGAAATGTAGGGACAGACTCATTGTATTTAAATATCAGTATCTATGGTTGGGACATTGCCCAATTTTCTCTTAAAGAAATATAAAAATTGGGGGCAGTGCAGGTGGCTCAGCTGGTAGGGCACTGGCCCCATATACCAAGGGTGATGGGTTCGAACCCGGTCTCGGCCAAACTACAAAAAATAGCCAGGAGTTGTGCCTGTAGTCCCAGTTACTTGGGAGTCTGAGGCAAGAGAATTGCCTAAACCTAAGAGTTGGAGGTTGCTGTGAGCTGTGACACCATAGCATTCTACCCAGGGTGATAAAGTGACACTCTGTCTCTAAAAACAAACAAACAAAAATAAATAAATAAAAATAAAAATTGCTTTTCCTTTTCCTCTTCTTAATCATTTCCTAGTTCTTCTTCTGTATAGAATTAGAATTCCTGGAATGATGGATCTAATGAACCTTATTAATCATCATGAAAAGCTAAGGAGCATTACTGATTTTTTTTTCCATATGTAGGTACTGAACTCTTACTGGGAGCATTGCTCTGCAAATATCACCTACACAGTACACTGTCTGTTAGATAATTGCAAAACTTCATCTCCCTATCCCCACTGAAAATTTCAAACTTATGGCCCACCCCTACGGCTCTTCATGCCAGAGCAGTAACACCTTATTGGCTGTTCTACCATCCCATCACCTCCCCTAACCGAACCTATATAAGGTGTCCTTATCCTTTGCTCTCTCTCTTCTCTCTCTCCCCCTTTCTCCCCCTGTTTCTCTCTCTCTCTCTACCTTCTCTCCTCTCCTCTCTTCCCTCATTTCTCTCTCTCCTTTCCTTAATGCTTCTCTGCAGCATCCCCTGCCAATAAAGACCTTTCATACAAGCCTTGGTGGTGTGAGGTTTCTGCCGGTAGAGTGCCCCCCTTTCATCTGGTGTCAGAAGTGGGATCTAATTAGGGAATGCTCTAAGTTCCTAAGAGCTCCCTATCTTCTTCTTGCACTCCCAGCACTCACCACCATATAGGCTTGTGTCCATCCACCAAGGAGCCATAACCAGCACTCAACACCAAACTCCTCTGAACTCGGTAAGTACCCCTATAGGAGTGAGTTTTTGCAAATCGTGGGCTAGGCTGCTTACATTCTTGGCAATTCACCCATTTTCGAGGCTTGAATTCCCTATTCCCCTTAACCTTGAGTGGCCTAGCTCAGTGCTTCCACGCCTCGCACGAAAATTCCTGGCACCAGGTCTTAAGCTCTCCTCGGCCCCAGGGGTCTGACACTACTTTAGGATAGTGACAGCTATCCTAAATTGTGTCCTCGTTTTCAGGGCCAGCAGGGGGAGACCTTCCCCCTTTGTCCTGGTCCTAGCGTGATTTCGCTCACACTTTATTTCCGAGACGAATCGCCATGGGTGCAGGCTATTCTATCTCACCTAACTCCCCCTTAGGGTACTTATTATGCCACCCGGTAAAATTGGGATTAAACTTAAAAAATCAAAAGAATTAATTAAACTCTCTACCCAGGTTTGGCCACTTTACAAGCTAAATAACCAAAGTATCTAGCCAAGCTATAATTCATTTAATTTTTCTTTAATCCAAAACTTATATAACTATTGTGAGCACCTTGGCAAATGGAGCAAGGTCCCCTACGTTCAGAGCTTCTCCTATCTTAAAACCAAGCCTAATTTATGTTCAGGTAATTCCAAAATTCTTGTAACAAAGAACTCTTTCTACTCTCTATCTCACTAAACAAAACCTATTCAAACCTTCCTGCCATACTCGGCTCCTCCCTCAACCACACAATTGCCTCCACCCTTTGTCCCTCCTACTTCCCAGACAACCAATCTAAACTCGTCTCCTAACTCCTCCCCTCCAACTGACCCTCAGAGTTCTTCCTGTTGTCTCTCAGTCCACTTCTGGCTGCTCCAAAAAACACTTCCAGACCTCTTTACCCATTTCTTCCTCCAGTTCCTCCATATGATGGTCCTACATTCACTACTCACACTTCACTTTCCTCAGGTCCCCTCACCCACTCCTGTTCCCGTAGGTCTCCGAAATTAGAGGAACCTTCCACTCCCTCTCACCTCCTAGTCCCTCTGCGAGGTTGCTGGAGTTGATGGCCTACTCTCTGTTTATGTCCCCTTCCCCATGACTGAACTCACACACCTTAAAGTTAAACTAAGTTCCTTTATTCTAATCCTTCTCATTTTATTCAAAAGTTTCAATTTATTACTATATCCTATCAACTTATCTAACATAATATTTTTATTGTTTTAACTAATACCCTAACCTCTGACGAACGCAAACGAGTGTGGGAGAGGGCGAAAGAGGCAGCAGATCAATTTTATATGTCAAACAATAAGCATCCTACAGATAACACCACAGTCCCTAACTGCCAACTAAATTAAATTATAACAATAATGTGGGAAAAGAAGTAAAGACATTTTTATTACCTGCATTCTTTGCAGACTTAGAGCTTCCGCCAAAAAGGTTATCAATTATGATAAACTAAGGAAAGTCAGACAAAATAAGTCTAAAAGTCCTTCAGCCTTCCTCCAACACCTTACTGAGCCTTTTATTAAGTATACTAATTAAAATTCTAAAACAATAAGTGGGAAAAACATTCTCATAACTTATCTCTTTAACAAAAGTTACCCTGACATTGAACTTAAGCTAAAGCACTTGGAGCACGGACCCCTGACACCCCAGGCCATGATCTTAAACACAGACTTTACAGTGTCACTAAGGCCATCATTTATAACCTGCCTCAGTCAGGAGCCAAAGGCTGCTTCATAACTCAATCACCTGGACCATGGTACAAATACAGTGAAGAAGACCACTGGGTACAATGTTACCCCAATCCTAAGCTCCCACCAGGGTGATGCCTTCTCTACAAAAGAAACGGCCATTGGAAAGTTGACTGCCCCTTGGCCCAGAGAGGCCATAGGGCCAGCCAACCACGCTCCTCCAGCAGACTTGTTAAAGCTTGCCTCTTCTGAAGACTGACGAGGCCTGGCTTCTCTCACCCGACAAAGATCACCTCTGCAGAGCCAAGAGTAACCCTGATGGTGACAGGTAAAAATGATTGCCTTTCTCTTAAACACAAAAAAACTAACTTTTCAGCTTTTAGAAAAGGTCAGTGGTCCTACCTCCCTGTAACCCACTCTCTATTGTTGGGGTAGAAGATTTTTCCCACCATCCACGTCAAACTCCTTTTTTACACTACATAATTGGCAATTTCTCTTTTATACATTCCTTTTAATATTGCCTCCTGTCCAGTTCCCTTCTGGGATGTGACATACTTTCCAAATTAGGTACCACCCTCACTTTTAATTTTAAATTAATAAATGCTGACCCATCTCCTTCTGCTTCACTCTGCCTTGTTCTTTCCTAAACCATCAAAGACCCATCACCCTGACCCATTCCACCAGAACAAGCAAATCCCTCTCCTTCAACCTTAGTTCAAAGACTTCCTACTCTATAATCCCAGCTTACATAACTCTAAATACAACACCTATTCTCTCCTTAATTTCCTTACAAATAAGAAATACAGAATCTCTCCCTCAAAAGTTCAATTATTCCAACAAAAAAATCATCTTAGTGTCCTTTTATCCCCAAACTTCAAAGCTATTACCATAGACAAAAAAAGCCTTCTTCGTAACTTTTCTCTACCCACTACAAAAAGAACTCCTCTCCTTTTTACAATTAACTAGATACCTCAAAGCATAAATTCCCAACTTTTCTCTCCTAGCTTCTTTATGTAATTCTACTTGAGGTGACCCTCATAAACCTCTCCTAACCTCCATTTCTACTTCTTTTAAATCTCTACAATGTTCTTTATTAGAAGCTCCAGCCCTTCACCTTTCTAATCTTTCTCGCCACTTCCTCCTGTATGTCACAAAAAACCGTAAGTTTACTCTCAGGGTGCTTAAACATCAGCTGAACCCCAACTTTGCTCCAGTTTCCTATCTCTCAAAACAGTTAGATCACATTGTTCAAAGTTAAGCCCCTTGTCTCAAGGCGTTAACAGCCACAGTTACTCTAATACAAGAATCAAAGAAACTCACTTTCGGTTCCCCTACTACTGTACTATCCCCTCTTTCTCTATCTGATCTTTTAACCTACAAAAATCTTCAAACCCCACCACCATGCTGTATTCTTAATCTTCAAACCTCTCTCTTATCTGACCCATCATTATCTTTTAACACATGTCCCACACTAAATCCTAGATCCCTCTTACCTAATCCCTCTGACTTGTCACCCACTTACGATTGCCTTCAAACACTAAACACTCTTCTCCCTTACTTCTCCATTATACAAGAAAGACTGTGCAGCACGTATGGCTGCTCTCTAAAACTCATCTCCTGACACCTCCTCTGACCCCTTACTTGTTTATACTCCTATTGTTACTATAGTAAATAAAACAAATCAATCTCCCACTCGTGACACTTCCATATTCCTTTCCATCCTCAATCTTCAGAAAAAGTTAAAAAGTCTAACAAATCCCTAAAATCTACCTCAACCAAACTTTCACTCACACTTCACTTACATTAATTTCTTCTACCCCTAATACTTCTACGCCTATATTCCTTACCAAAAAAACCCTCCAACCTCTCTCCTTTTAAGTTGATATTTTTTTCTTTGTTAATGGATCTAAAATCATCACTAACAAAATTCAATCACTCCAAAAAGCATCAAACTCCAAAAAACAACATAAATCAGAGTCATCAAATTTCTCCTCTTGGTTCATTCAAAACCCACTCTGGGTTACACTTTTACCCTTCCTCACATCTATAATTAACATCCTTAAACTAATGGCTATGGCTCCATACATAACTTGTTTTATTCAAACTCAACTCTCAAAGTTGTCTCAACAGGTAACTACTCAGTTGATGCTCCAAACCTGCATCCCAAATACAGCTCCCAACCTACAACAAGAAACTATTCCTCATGAATGGACTACATTCTACTCCAGGCCATAAGACTTTCCTAAACACCACTTCTAAACAGCCATTGCTTACATCCTCCCAAAGAAAAATCATAATCACCCTCTACTTGGCCAATTAAAAACTATGTGCCCCTCTCAGCAGGAAGAAGCTATAGAAGAAAAAACTCAACATCCCCTATTCCAAGGCCAACCCTCTATTTTAACATACCAAGAGGGGAAGAATGTTAGATAATTGCAAAACTTCATCTCCCTATCCCCACTGAAAATTTCAAACTTATGGCCTGCCCGCTATGGCTCTTCACACCACAGCAGTAACACCTTATTGGCTGTTCTACCATCCCATCACCTCCCCTAACTGAACCTATATAAGGTGCCCTTGTCTTTTGTTCTCTCTCTTCTCTCTCTCCCCTTCTCTCCCCCTGTGTGTGTGTGTCTCTCTCTCTCTCTCTCTACCTTCTCTTCTGTCCTCTCCCATCTCTCTCTGTCTTTCTCTCTCTCTCCTCTCCTCCTTAATGCTTCTCGGCAGCATGTCCCACCAATAAAGACCTTTTGTACAAGCCTTGGTGGTCTGTGAGGTTTCTGCCAGTAGAGCGGCCCCCTTTCACTGTCCTGTGTACATCTCAGAATCCTCCTACTTTCGGTAACAAGTAGGGTAGACTCTGTCCATGAGGTTAGCATTTCAAATGTGATGATTCTTAAATGGGGGGAAGTACCAAGAATTTGGGTTCAGAATAATTCACTAGGTTATCTTAATCTATGAGGATAATATTCAAAATATTGATTGAAAAGTATATTATGAGTTTATATTTATATAATATGAATATATATTTTTCAAATGCAAATTTTAGAGGGTGAAATATTGTAGATTTTGTCCTGGGATGACATGAATATATATGATCAAGGAATTTGTGTTAATAAATCTTATACCACCCTTCTTTCCTTTACAACCTAGACTTGCCATAAAGAGACTAAAGCAAAAAACAACTTGAATTTTAAATCTATGACCCTGGACTTAAAAATCACAGTCCACACTCCAATTTTTGTATCCCACCTTTAGTCTCACATCTCAGCCAAAATGCGCCATGCCAAGCTCAATACCACTTCAGATTCACCTTTTTCTCTACCCCTCTTTGCCACCACAGCCTTTGCCATCTTACCTTCACCAAAGATCCCTGAACCTCTACCAACTTCATGCCTGCATTCTTCTATACTCTCCATCACCACTCTGGCTGGAGATGTATATTTATAGACCATTTTTTAATCAGGTAAGACCCAAGCATCATAGCATTATCACAGGTATTATCATCTGTTCAGTGATCAAGAAACAATTATCACCATCCTAATAGTTGAGCGTTGAGAGAAGAAGCAGTATATGTGATTTGTTCTAGGTCACACACCACTCAATCTTTGTTGTAATTAATGTTAATTTGGTTCCAAAGGACAAAAATATATAAGCTAAGGTCAGAATAAGGGTCACTGCAAGAATATAAAAAATGTAATAGAATGTCTTGCAAAAAATACAAGGCCACCTGTTAAAAAGGCAATCATTAGTCACTTCTCTCTCTGTCTTCTTTTCCTGACTCCTGTCTCTCTCTTACCTTCTGTTTTATTTTTTCTTAGTAGTTGTCTCATATTGTTTTGCTCCTCCCTCCCTATATACTTGGTATAGCTACATTCATTACTGCAAGGATCATCATTTTCTGCAATAATTTCATTTTTCCTCTCAACATCAGCTTTCCTTTAGCTCTGCTTTAGCATGAGCATTGATTCCAGAGCTAAATCTAGTGCTCCAAGGACTGACATTCTACACTTACAAGTTTGAGACATAATCTGGTCTCGCAGATCAACCGCATCCTTGAGATGAGAATCTGTATTTTGGGACCATGAATGAAGCCTTATCACAGAATAAATGTCTAGCTAGTACTGTGATGCCACCCTGGACTGTCAGCAGGACGCTGTATTTTAAAGAAGGGAAAATGGAGGAAAAACAGTTATAATGACAGCACAGAGTCTGGTGAACTCCTTCCTGATTTCAGCTTGTTTTCTTCCCACTACACCAGGCTGAGGGACTGCCTGTGTTGTAATTGTTTTTGCATTCCTATTACCCTTTACGAAACACCTTGAAGTTGCAGATGTTAACAAACCATTTGGGTTGATATGACGACCTCAAAGTGAATCAAAATATCATTGGCAGGACATCAACTTATCTCAATTTTTCCATCTGAAAGTCAACTTTCAGTTGACTATTATCCATGATCTGCTTGAGATAAGTCTCTCATTAAGAGCAAGAGGGAGAAAAGAGAAAGACGGGGTTGGTTTACAGATAATGGAATAGTGGGCAGCATCCTGAGCTTAGCATGAAGGAGGAGAACAGAGAAACCATGTGGTTATCTGCCATGTGGTTATTTAACATTTCTGTGCAGCTGCCAGAAAAGTTATCTAAACAACAAAGGGAAAACAATAAAAAGGCAGAAACTGTGCCAGAAGAGTGGAAAGTCCATATAGACAGGTAAGACTCTTCTTCTGACCTCATGTATCCTGGAGTAAGATGTGAGACAGAGACTTGGGGGCCACTTCTACTTCCAGAGCCTCAGAGACATGAACACCAGCATGTCGTAAGTTCAGAAATTAGGTAGGGATCTTAAACATTTGTGCATCGCCTCAGCTATTCCTCTTCTGAGTATCTAGTATATATATATTCTTTCCTTACATCCCATTTTAAAGCATTTGCTGATGGTATTTCAGAAACCAAAAAGGCAAATTTTAGACATTTAATCTTTATCTTTGTTTTTCTTACCAATCAGGACTTCTTCCTTCCCCATTTCTCCTCCTTCACACTCTGGAGACTCCCCAAAGAAATGGAGTTAGTTTACCAGTCTGGTCTGCACTGTAATTTAGGTTGGCAAATACTGCAGAGTCTTAATAACTATCTTTTATTTTCCTCTGCACCATTCCCTCTTCTGTTTATTTAATATCTCCAATGTTTACAATCCAGTAAAAGGTCATATAAATTTATCAAGCCTATCTCTTTTTTCTTTTTCTGTAAAAGGGATGTTATTTTAAGTTATTTTAGTTTCCTCTGATTTTTAGAATGGTTCCTCAGGGCTCTCATTATTTGAGTCTCCCACTGACTTAATCTTCTCTAGAGCAGAGTGCTTAGAATTTCTGTGGCTTTAAGCTGGCACATTAATCACTTGGCTGGCCTTCAAGGGTTTAAGGTGGGGCCTCTTCCAATGGAGCATCTCCCTGAGTTGCTGCCACAGCCTCAAAGGAGTCCTATCTGGTCTTCTACATGGAAAGCAATCTGCCCCCTGCTATCAACTCCTTTTCTTTGCAGCCACAGCAGGGCAAACACTGTAGGAGCTGGGGGACATTCCCAGCAAGAAGGACAGCAGTGCTGTGGACTCTGTCCAGAATGAGGACAACTCACTCATAGCCTCTAACTCCAGGCTATGCTCAGCAAGGGTCATGGCAGAGCCCACTCCTGCCCCCCCACTCTGCCTTCCTCTCTTTTAACCAAATCTAATCATGATTTCTCAGTGAATTAGTTGTGAAGAGTGCAGAGTAAATGCTTCCCTTGTTTTCTTTTTTTTTTCCAATGAGGATTTTAATTTCTGCCCTACTGTTTTCTGACCTTCTATCCATTCTTTCCTTCCCTCTTCCTTGTGCACGGATTTGAGCTTGGAGCCCTCAGTCATTCTCACTGGGATTTTCCTTAATAATAGTAAAAGATAGGCTTCTTTGTTCTATAGGAATAAATTTGCTTTGGGTAAAAATCTTCCCAAAACATAGAATAAACAAACTTCTTCCAGAAATTTCAAACTACTTTGAGTGCATCTCTTTTAAAACTTTGCTCATTTCTCCTTGGAAAGAAGAATTCCTGTTACACGGATGATGAATTCCTACAGTCTCCAATACAATGTCTTAAATATAGTGTGTATTCTATGGATATATATTGAATACATGAGTTACATTAGTAGATACAGCTGCAGAGTGATCTGGGGAATTTTGGTGGATAAACGTCACCTGTTTGGTCAAGCAGAGATCCATTATGCTGTAGTTACGTGACAAAACAGGCGCTCCTTTCACGGGGAGTCCAAGTGTGGCTTCACCATTTAAATTCTTTGGTCTGGGCTCCGCACCCATAGCTCAGCGGTTAGGGCACCAACCCCATACACCTATGCAGGCGGGTTAGAACCCAGCCTGAGCCTGCAAAACAACAATGAAGACTGCAACAAAAAAATAGCTGGGCATTGTGGCACGTGCCTGCAGTCCCAGCTACTTGGGAGGCTGAAGCAAGAGAATCATTACTTAAGTCCAAGAGTTGGAGGTTGCGGTCAGCTGTGACACCACTGCACTCTACTGAGGGTGACATAGTGAGACTATGAAATAAATAAATAAATAAATAAATTCTTTGGTCTGAACAGCTCCTTCTAATGTACTCTTCCCCAATCATGATACCATCATGATTAAAACCCTCTCATTCGCCTCTTTCATTGATGTCCTTTCCTTCCCTTTATAATTGCTGTTTGCTATGATTTCACCACTGTAGACCTGGGCACCCCTCAACTGTGACCCTTACCCATTCTATAACGTATGGCCTCCTCACTGGAACTGGATCTGCCATCCTTTTCTGTCAGTGTCCCACTGTTGGTGTCTTCTTCATTTCCCTTTTTCTCATTTCTTCTTTCCCAAATATCTCCAGTTGTTTTACTTTCCTTTGTTCATCCCTGTTTTCATTCCCTCTGCACAATAACTTTATCTCAGCCAAAGCTTTTTTGATTCCAGATAACGAAATCTTGTTCCAAGCAAAATAAGCAAATAGGGGGAAAATATATATGTATATAAGGATGCAATGTGTAAGGAAGTAACCAAAGGTAGAAATTAGGAGACGGGTTTAGAAAAGACTGA
>CAUYRH010026990.1:0-16937 GCA_963574655.1 Perodicticus potto
CCAGTTCCATCCAGGTTGTTACAAAAGATGTGTCGGTGGTCATGCAGGGTGTCTGGATGTCTTTGTAATTGTGACTTGTGCTGCAATACCGTCCAGTGCAAGTCTCCTGATTTAAAATGCCTTTTCTTCCTTTGGGTGAATGTCTAGTGTGGGACTGCTAGATCAAAAGGTAAGTCTACCTGGAGTTCCTTAAAGCGTCTCTCTACTACTTCCCATAGACGCTGAACTAGTCTGCAGCCCCCAGCAGGGAGTGAGTGTCCATTTCTCTCCATGTCCACCCTGAACCAGTCTGCAGTCCCCAGCAGGGAGTGAGTGTTGATTTCTCTCCATGTCCACCCTGAACTAGTCTGCAGTCCCTCCAGCAGGGTGTGAGTGTTCATTTCTCTCCATGTCCACCCTGGCCTCTGTTGCTCTGGGGCTTTTTGATACGAGCTGTTCTGTCTGGTGTTAGGTGATATCTCACTGAGGTATCGATTGGCAATTCCCTGATGATTAGAGATGCTGGGAGTCTCTGCATGTGTTTTTTTTGGCCTGAAAAGTAAATAATCAATTTATAAAATTTTAAAAAGGTATTGATCTTATTTTAAAGGAAAAATGTAAATTATTTGCATGAAACAGAAAGAGTCCTTCAAATAAAAATGTATAATCTAAACTCATAGTAGGCTTCCTTAGTTTTGTATTAGGCTTGCAAGAAAGTTCCCAGAATAGGTTTCTGTAACCTGAGTATTTTTCTCCATGGCCCCCCAATTGGTGTGCATGACAAAAATGACTCTATTCACTTCTCACAAGTTGTCAACAGGGAAGTTTGGTGGCCACAGTCCTGATTCAAGACCTTCCACCTGATGTGGGACTTTCAGTGCTAACACCAGGAATGTCAGGGAAACCCCAGGGGTAAGTAGTTGAATTGATTGTTCTCCAAGAAACTGACATCAAGCAGGGTCACAGTTAACTCAGCAAGAAAAATGTAAGCTCCGTCCAGGTAAAGGAAAAGAGAAGTCTGTGCCTGATTGGGCTACATATTAAGAAAAATGTGTACTTCTTAACGGCATGTCAGGGAAGAATGTCATTGTTTTTGGACCAGAAGGAATAAAGCAGTTAAGGACACTGAGATTGCAGTGAGGGAAGCAGGGCCGATAACACACACACACACACACACACACGGATATCACTAGGCCACGTGCCACGGTTGGTTTCAATGACAAATATCTGGTGATTGCTACTGAGCCACTGTGAACAGTTGAACTCCCTAACTCCCGATCTTGATCGATCTTGATCTTCATCGTATGTTACAGAGAAACATTTGTGTCTCTTACATAGGCAGAGCTGATCACATTTCCACCGGTTCTCTCAAAGGTGATTTATGCTCACACGTGAACTGTGGCATCTGGGTTCACACATTATGCTCTGCGTATTGTCTTTTCAGACGCTCTGCAAAAATGTGTCTGTATGGAGAGGAAGGAATGAAATGTCCTATAATTATTTAAGTCTTATTTTTGGTAAATACTCCCACATTTAATGCATATAACTATAGAAATAAAATACCATTATCACGTCCAGTGGCCAAATGAAGAATCTGAGTCACAGAATGGTTATGTTGCTCTTGCCCAAGCTCAGTTTATTGGAAATGGGTAAAGACAGCACTTGAACCTGGCTGTTCTGCCTTGGAGCCCACACATGTAGATCCCATACAATATCAAGTAGCTGAAAAGAAAGTGAAAAATGTTAATCTTTACATGAGGGCGAACTCATAAAAGATAAGACACTCAAATTTCTCACTTCCGAGGACAAGTGTGTGTCTGTGTTTTATTTAGTAAGACTGAATTAAGAATTCGAATCTCATCAGTGACCTAACTTCCCAGGTTTGTGCTATGTCCACACAGGCTTGTCTGAGCAGGGTTTGGAAGGATAAACAATCCAGATAGTCTAGTTCCCAATTGGTCTTGAAGGTCTGAGCTCTTTGAATTTGCCCTTTCTCAGCTTAAATCCACTGGTAAATTGCAAATCTCTGCTGTACTGTGTTCTGCACCGATAACATTGCAAAGATTCAATCAAAATAAACCTTTCTGTCTTGAATAGACCAAGTTTTATTAATATTTGAGGAAACATCTTCACCCTCTGGGAAAATCAGAATACAGATATATGTTGACATAGAAGTGGAAAAAAACTGACAAAGCAGCATTTATTGGAAGCAATTGACATTTCTCAATTTGCATTTTTACACATATTTCTATACCAATCCTATGAAGGAGGTACTGTTAAATTTCTATCTTAGAAATGAATGAACTGAGGTAGAGCTGTTAAGTGATGTGGCCAAACTCAGAGGCCTTGAATTCCAACCCAGGCAGTCTGGGTGTAGAATTGTGCCTTCAGCACTATATTGCCCATGTCACTTGCTTTATAAATCCGTCAATATATGCTTAATTAATGATTTGGAAACTAACGGCTCAGCAGTAATTGAGATCTGTTATATGTTATAAGAGCATTTAATTTCCTGAAATATTATTTTATTTGACACTGTAAGGTAGGTGAGAGCCATTCCATTTGACATTTATTTATTTCTTCAGAATCTTATAATCCTTTTTTTATAAATGGAGATCCAGATAAATCAAGACATACAATTGGTAAGAAGAAGTATCTCTAAACAATAATGTTACACCTTTTACTTTTTCAAGAATCACCTGATTTTTAAAATTAGGGAAAATGTTCCGTCCTCCAATGGTTGCTGACTAAAAGCCCTTTGACAATGTCTCTTAAATTTCTGCAAAATTCATGTCAGAAAAAAGAGATTTCATTCAAATGTTGATACTATGTAGGTCAAACTGTTAGTGTATCACCAGAATGAGGAAGGATTTCCACAAAGTGCAATCATAATGCCACATGAATCAAAAAACAAAATTGATGTCATATCACTGCATTGCTTTAGGAATTAACTGCCCTCCTATGATCAGTAGAAAGGCTCTTTAGCTATCTGCATTATTTCTTTCCATTTTAAAAATGAGTATACATTATATACATTAGTATTATTAAACATGGACTGGGAAAATGGTCTTCTGTACCTCTACTGTTCCTGCTTTTTTATTTGTTTATTTGTTTAAAATCAGAATATTACAGGGGTACACAGGTGTTGATTACCTAATTTGCTTTTGCACATTTCAGGTCAAAGTCATAAGTGTGTCCTTCAGCCGGAATGTATACACTGTATCCCATTGTACCTGTCAGTAGTGAATTAACCCAACACCCCTGGCCCCACCTACTTGATCCCCGTTGAGTTTTACTTCCCTGTGTACACATATATGTTGATCCACTAGTTCTGACTTAGAATAAAGTACATGTGATATTTGTTTTTCCATTCTTATGATACTTTACTTAGAAGAATGTACTCCAGTTCCATCCAGGTTGTTACAAAAGATACTAGACCACCATTTTTTTTTTTTTTAACTGTCTGAGTAGAGCTTCATGGTATATATACCACGTTTAATTAATCCAGTCATGGATAGATGGGCACGTGGGTTGTTTCCACATCTTTGCAACTGTGAATTCTGCTTGTGCAGCTATAAACATTTGAATGAGGAGTATATTTTGTATAAAATGACTTTTTTTTTTTCCTTTGGGGAAATACATAGTGGTATTGCTGATCAAAAGCTTGTTTTCCGTTTGGAGGCTCGATCCTGCTCTGTCAATGGGGTGCAAAGTTCCCTGCAATTATGGCGTTGCTGTTTATCCAAAATCACGCAGTTGAGGAGTATTCTGATAGCTATCTCAGACTTAACAGTCAGTCAGTGAATCCTAACCTTTCCCACAAGAATATATCCCACCCCGTATCTTTCCCATACAGAGCCTCCCCTACTCAGGGTCATCTTCATGATTAAGCCAAAAATCTCATAGCATCCTTAATTCGCCTTACTCAGAGCCTACAGACAAACATTTGAAAAATGTGTTGGATTTATTTTCAGACTAGACCCTGAATTTGTCGATGCTTTCTACAAATTGGTCAATGCCGTATTTCCTGGTTGCTTTTAGTAGCCCCCTGATTGGTCTCTCTAATGCTACCTTTTAAAATGTAAGTCAGCTGAAGTCCCTCCTCCAGGAGAACCCTTCTCCCCCAGATAATCCTTATAGTCAGCTCCCTAGCCTCCAAATCTTTTCCCAATGTCTCCAGATTAATGAAGACTACCTGACAAATTGTTAAAATTGCAACCCTTTGATACAGGACAGGTGGCACCAGGAACTGCTGTCATAGCCCTGGCGGTGTTGGTGCAGCGGCAGCCAGCGGAGGGAACCAGCCGTCTGGGGGTGGGGGGAGGGGTGAGATAGGAGACCCCAGTAGCCAGAGGGGCTGGACAACTGTGGGGGAGACACCAGCACCTTAGTATCTCCTTGCCCCTGCCCTTCTGGCTGAAGACGGAACCCCACCTTTTTTAGGGCTGGGGAATTTCACGGCCTGGTCAATTTCATGTCAGTTTCCAAGGCCTGAGAGTTCCTGCCCCCCTAAATGTAACAACTGAGTTCCCGCCCCCTGCTGCTACATGTAAGGCTGATTGTCTCCTTAAGAGGACCCCCCCTAAATGTAACCATTGAATTCCGGCAAAGTAGCCCCCTGCTACTATATATATCCCTGAGCAGAGTGCCCGGAGACAGAGAGAGCGGCCAGAAAGCTTGTTCACCGACCTGGTTTCTCTCTGCCAGGAGACTTGGCATTTTTGTATTCTTTGCTTATATAAATAAATCCTGTCTTACCACTGATCTGTGTTCCAAATTCATTCTTCAAATCATCCAGACCAAGAACAGTATCACCTTGATCATTGGCCCCCACCAGTACTTCCAATCTGCATACCCTGTTCTTTTAACCACCCTCTAATATAACAAATAACTTTAATATATGTATGTTTTATGTCTTCCTCAGAATAAGTCATACAGTAGCTTTATCCATTTCGCTCGCTGATGTATACTGAGTGCCTAGCAGAACACTCTGCACTCCACTGACCATTTAAACATAACAACATTAATATTTAAACAAACTCTATGAGTATTTATTGATTGAATGTTGAGACCAGAATTTCCAAGGTAGGTAACATGACTCCAGGGTCCATGAAATGAATGACTAAGAATTTCCATTAGAAAATGAAAACATTAAAGATACAAGGAGGAAAGACTTTAGTAACAGTAGACTATTAAAAGAAATCATTTGGGAAAAATATGATAGTTTAATATTTGTAAGAATTAAAATTTCTTTTAAAAAGTTGACCTTAGCCCCAAATTTAACAATCAGCAAAAACAAAGAAATACCTCCCATAAATGTGGAAAGGTATTAATGTTAATATGTTAAGAGCTATTATAAACCAAATGAGGGAAAGAGCACTAAAATATTTATAAGTATTGAGAAAGTACATAAATTCACAAGAAAGAAGCAATTGGCATAGCAAATTGCCAAGTCACCTGAAAAGGTAATATAATTTATTAAATTGAGGTACCATTTTTTTTTTGAAGAGCAAGTCAGCAAAAGTAAAGAGAAGAGCTAGGAAACATTACGCATTCTCTGTGTTGATGAGAGTTCAATAAAACAAGTGCCCTTGTAACATCTATCATGTACTTTCAAACATTCCTAAATCTTGACACGTGGCTCTAATTCTAGGAATCTATTCTGAGGACGTAATCAGATGTGCAGACAAAAATATGTACACAAAGCCTTTCTATGAAGTCTTCCAAAAGAGACTAATAGTATACAAATTGTCCCATTTTCAAAACTTGAAAATAAATATTTCATAGATGTGTATAATGATTCATTAAAACTAACATTTTTGAAGAAAATTTGGTGACAAAAAATGTAGGTTAAAAGCCATGTGTGTAACATGGTCCATGCAGATTGAGCAAAGCCCAGATATGGTTGATGGCAGAATAGGGTATGCAAAAGGCTGGAGTAGGAGCTACCCTCTAGAAGGTAAACAGAGGCAGAGGCCCTTCATTCAGTGGCCTTTGATGAACTCTTGTTCAAAATGATGGAAAGTCCTGGCCCCGAGCTAGAAGATAGGTCACATGATCTTCAAAGACAAATGCTCAACTATTTCCCAATTTTGCCTAATATCAGAAAAGCCCATTATCACATACTTGATGATGGCATTATACACAGATGCATTACCATCCCATAAAATGCTGCTAATGGTACGTGTGCATAATTAAATTTTCCAAGTGCTAGTGTCTGTTCTAAGGAAAAGATATAACACCTTTGGAAGAAAGTATTTCACAGGTTACATGTCAATTTCGGATGGAAGAATAATTGGTATAAGTAAATTGAAAGTTGGGTTCCTAAAACAAGTGTGAATTCTTTGATATAGTTTAGCTATGAATAGATATTGGAGAGAATTGTTTTATTGCTATCTTCTTGGGTCACTATCTCTTGCTAATTCAAAGTAACAGTGATTTCTTGTTTTCTTTAACAAGGTGCTAAAAATAAATTCCAGATAGCATATAATATTTTATCTTAAATTGCTTAGAGTTCAATTGAATTACATTTTAAGTGGACTGCAGGCTTGTGGAATGTTGCCCACTTTGTATTTTTTTAATTGTTAAGAATAAACAAACATCTCTTTGCACAGCTAATATTTGCAGTATGTGCAGTTCACTGGATTGTTTGAACGGATTTCAAGTAATTTTTCTGTAGTTGCTGATCATTTTAGAGGTGACGTGAGATCAGCGATCAATAGTCACATGAAACTGTTGAAAAGGAGGCTTAGAGATGGGTAGAAGTTCTTTCCAGGGGAACACAGCCTGCTTAGATGGCTGACCAGTATAATGCTGTCCTTGGTGTTCTCTTCTATTTCATATTTATTGCAGTCTTGGGTACCTTTCTTAAGGGAAAAACAGCAAGTCAGGAGATCTTGGTAAAATATCTCTCCACCGACATGGTAGAGATGACATTTGCTGTGAAGAACAGATTCTAAGAGGGGAAGGAGTATTTAATATGGTGGTAAGGTTTCAAAGTAAAGTTAATCATCTCTAAACAATGGGTATGGGCTGTCACTGATCCACTTTCCTTCAGCACATATTTTAAAAATGTATTATAAGGACTTACACTCATCACAGTATGTGATTCTAGGTACATACTGTGGATACATACGGGGATACACATTCCAACACAATATATAGCATTCGAACACAATATACAGAATTTTATTTTTCACACTGAGAAAAAGCATTATCAATAAATTTGTTTCATTTTTGTTTCCTATTTATTGATCATTAACGAGAAAATAGGTTATTTTATGACAAAATACAAAACTACTTACATTATTTAAAATATATTTCCATACACATACGCACACGAGGTCGTCTCCCCTCCCTCCTTATTATAGAAAGTAGACTTCAATTTATTAGAAAGCGTATTACCACGTCTACTGATAGATACGGTTTGCATAGTTTAAAAAAGCCGTAGTTTAATGCAAAAAAAAAAAAAAACTGTGATGCTGATGCATTTTGTGGTAAAGAGACTCAGGGAAGAAAAGAAACCCTTTCGTTGTTCTGACCCGTCCTTTGTTTTCCGGAGAGGCGTCATAGGCGCCAGGCTAGTCTGAGTGTAGCGCAGTATTCAGTTAGTGCTCCGAGGAATTTAGGGTAAGGGTGAAGCTGAACTGTGGATAAATCCCTGAGAAGGGCAGTTAGCGAAGGAGAGAGGTAAAATACATGAAAAGTGATGTGAAAGAAAAAAGCAGCAGCCTGAGCATGTTCACCTCGCCAGTATGCGAGCTCTAGAGATAGCCTTCCCTCCTGTAAAGCTGTTTTTAAAAAACTCAACTCACGTGCACTACGAAGGGTGGGGAAAGATAACCAAGAAGGACATTCGTTAATTTTGTGCTTTGGGCGCCTGTTTGGTATACATTCCGTGGGTAACACTCCATGGGATGGAACTGGTCTTCCTTGCAGCGGGCACAGCACAGCACCCCAGAAGGACAGCGCGGGGCGGGCTGGGGACCGAGGGCTGCCGTTAATCTGTTGCACAGGGCGAAGCAGGTGTGTGCCGGGATGCAATCGGCGGCGACAGGCAGCTGATTCCAGAGTTTACGGAAAACAGAGGGAATCAAGTAGAAAGGGAGGGTCGTGAGGCGCAATCCACAGCTAAGATTGCACATCGCGCAACTCTGTTTCCCCACTGGACTCTCAGCGCCTCTCCGGGTCATGCGGCCGTGACCATGACCTCGCCTCCTCCGCGGGTGACAAGCTGGGTGGGGATCACCGCATCGCAGTTACAGCGAGTAAGTTATTGTCAAGTTTGCCAATACTGTCTATATGTCCTGTCTGCCTTTTAATCTTATTTTTGTGTGTGAACACCAAAGAGATGGGCCAAGAGATAACCTTGTGTTGAACTAGCCGTCCAGCGCGCGAATGACAGTCACACGCGCGCGCGCGCCCCCTGCAGCCGCCCGGCCCGCGTCTGGGGTTTTAGTATCTGGAAACTTGCCCATTTCCTCTGTGTGCTGGAAGGACCCGGCAGGATGGGGGTGTGGGGGTGGCTGGTGCTCCTGGGGCTCGTCCGTTATTGATTCTTTGCGGTCGGCTCGCTGGGTGACGCCGCCGCTCCGGCTCTCGCTGGGGAAGGCTGACACCTCGAGGCCGCGAGCGGGGCTGCGGCCCCGGCGAGCCCGAGACAGGGGCGCTGGAGAGTTGCCCCGGGTACTTTTTCCCGTCGGGCGACCCGGCTACCAGCCCTGCGGTGTTTGTTGAGCCGAGCGGGAGCAGGGCGTTCAGACGCGGGCTCCCCGCGCGAACCGAAGTCCGGCACGCGTCCCGCCCGAAGTCGGCAGGTACGTCTGGCCTGCGTCCAGGACCAGAGTGGGTCCTCTCGCCACCGACTCGGCCGGGTGAGCGCCTCTGCCCGCTGGCTGACCGCAAGCAGCTGGCCCGGGGAGGTGGAGATTTCGGGGGCTGCAGATCTGGGGACTGAGCCCCAGCTCCTGCGCGCGCGGTCGCCACGCAGAGTGGTGCGGGGGACGCTCGTCTTGCCGGACTGTGCCTTTGGAGCGCGGTGTGCGCGGACCCCGAGCCCGGCAGCCGCTGGGGACGGAGGGCCAGTGCCTTGCCCTGGGCTCAGCCGCTGTCAGCCGTGGGAACTCTGAACTTTATCCAGAAGCATCGGTGGAGGAGGGCTCTCCGCGCGCGGGGCTCACCACCCCTCCCGGACCGCCCTCCCCCCGCCTTCAGAGCATCCTCACTCCGCCCAGTCCGGTGCCAACTGCGTGGGCTCCGGCTTCGTGCGCTTTCCTTGGAATGCTCCAAAACTCCGCAGCGACTAAGGAAATCCCAGCGGAATTTGTCCGGCGTGTTCTCGCCCGCACCTCGCCGGGGCCGTCCGTCGGTGGGTGCCGTCACTTCGGCCAGAAGATTGCAACTTTGCAGGTAAAGAGGATGTCGCCTCGAGCTCCATCTGCCTGGAGCTACGCCTCGCCTCCTTCCCGGGATCTCGTTAAGTTTCTTGAGCTGCCTGGGAAGCTGGCTCGCTCCCGGGAGGCGGATCTCCCCGGGGGGTTACGAGCTCCAAAGGCTCCCTCGGTTTCCCTTCACGGCTCCGAAGAGATCAGGGAAGGCTTCCGTGCGCGGCCTGAGCCGGCGAGTTTGGGGGTGCTTCTCAGTCTTACCCAGCTCGGGGGAGCGGGCGAGGAGGGATCCCCGTGTGACCTACGGGATAAACAAAGCAGCTGCAGCCGCACGGGGTGCGGAGGAATGTGGCTGCTTTTATAGCCTTTTGTGTATTTGGGGAAAATAGAGATCTTGGGGATCCCTGGGCCCCTATGAGTGAGCCCTTGCCTCTCTGGCATCTAAGTGGGGGGAGGAAGCAAGGAAAGTGATCGATACCCTGTCGCCCAATTACCCTCTGCGTCATTTCCATCCCCTGTCAAGAAACAGAAACACTTTTACCCGTGGTGGTGCTGGCCTTACTCTAGTGATTCCCAGCTCGCCTGACAAGGAGATTCCAATTAAGCCTACTGAATTGCTGAGATTCACTGCACAACTTGTTGTTCCAGCTGTGGACCCAGCTGCCTTTTGTGATTAGGAACAAAAGAATACAGGACACGCGTGGAGGGTTTGCAAGAGCTGAGAAAAGGGTCCTCTGACCTCGTCCGCCTGCACTCGCCGTGGTGTGTCCACTGTGGCGCGTCCTTGCTCACATGGTTTCTTAGGGAGGCCCTTCCCAGTGAAATTCCACAGCTATAAAATGCAGCAAGTTGCTTAAGGAGTAAGCACCAAGCCAAAGGAGTGGGAGGAGATAGAGGCAAGCTTTAGTTGTTTTATTTAAAAAGAAAAATAAAATAGAACAGACTTGTAAAACTGAAAAAAAAAAACTTTCTCAGGGCTCATATATTTCTGTCTTTTCTTTCATAGTGAATAATCGCAACAAAAAGCAATTATAAATCCTTTAAGAAAAATGGTTTACTGGAAGGGTTCTTTCAGGTAAAACTCTGAAGTGAGAGTAAAAGTGGGTGGATATGTGAAAACGTGGAAATCTTCCTCCCTGTGTTACGGCTTGGTATTTAAACTTGCATTTGGAATGCCTACCTCTGTTCACCTGGAGGGTAGACAAGGAAACACCTTTCTTCAATATTAAAAGGGAAAAAAGCAGTAAGATATAGGGGTAACCATCAAAAACTCAGAACTAAAGTTAAAACTCAGGAAGACATTGTGAAAGAAGCTCTTTCAAAACTATATTTATGAATTCATACAGTTGTTAATGTAAATCTTCCCATCAGTAGAAGTTAAATGGGTTTTATCCAAATATATTATGCAAATACCTTGGATTAATAACGATTAGCACAGATAGAAAGAAAGAAAGCACTTCATTGTTGATAAATAAGAGAGCAGTCAGCTGCCTTTCTGGGGAGTTTGATCAGAACTGAATTACCTGAGTTCAAACCTCAGAGGGGGCACCAAAAAAAAAAAATTAAGTACTGTTAATATTGTACTGCACTTGAGGTTGGACTGAAGGTGATTATGCCAAGAAAGGTACAAAGAGGAATTCTAACATGTTTATGATACTGATATACACGAGGTACCTAATACACTCTGAGTGAATAGATTCATAATTAGATAAATCATGATGAAAAGACTTGTGATTGCGATTTTGTAAGAGTTCTTCATCCTCAGTAAGAACTTAAAGGAACATGAACACTCACCAAAGCATAATGTAGCCAAGCCAGACAGAGACAACAAACATTTCTCTATAGTACAACCTGTCAAAGGTTGACAGTAGCTGAAGATCTATGACTTTGAAAACTAAGATTTCCATTTATTGTTGCGGTTACTTCCCGAAGGTCAAGATCAAAATGCATAAAGAAGACTAAGACAAACTTAAAAGGGTTTATGTGAATTTTGTGGTCATTTGAATTATTAAAATAGTAAGAGATTAAATAACTTTTCATATGACAAAACCTTACTCAAGTCATACTTTACATAGCTAGTAATTAACAGAAGCAATGCTGGTTTTCTTTATGATGAGGAGAAATTCAAATGTCTTATACAGCATACACATTTCAAACTTCCTTTCTCACTTAAACTCCATAGAGAGCTACAGCCATCTAAAGAACTAAAAAGTTATCCGGTTCAACACTTTTTTCAGGAAACTGATGCTAAATAAATTTAAAAACAGTAACTTATGTTTTATAAATGATTACATCATTTCAACCCACAGGAAATATGGGTTAGATGGACTATCTTGCAATATTTGAATGGTTCTATCAAAATTTGCATGAACTGCCTGCTATTAAAATGTCACTAATTGTAATAATTAGGCTTAAAAAGATTACTGTCCAGGAAGGGTAGATGAAAGATAGCAAAGTATGCAATCATTTTTTCCTTTATTGTATCAGAATAATAAAAATATTATTTTCATTTTTGATCATCTGGTCAAATGATATCAACCTATCCTATTATAAATATGATTAAATTCTACAAAATATAATAATCCCACTTAAAAATATGCTGATTTTAACCACATTGAACTAAAAAATACATTCGAAAATGTATTTTTGGAAATGTTCTGTTATAGTTTTATACTTGTGTATTTAATTGCCGAGATAATTTACAGCAATTCAGATGATCAACATTCTATGTAGCAGCTAAAAATTGAAATAATGTCCCTTTTCTAATTAATGTATGTATAGGCACCAAAAATAAAGATGTTTGTTCAGTAGTAAATATGAAAAATATCAGTGCTCAAAGAAAAAAGGGATTTTTGTAAGTAAATATAGGCATATGAAAAATACCAAGCCGTAGCTAGGACTTTACAACTGTGGTCTGAATATTTTCTTGTGAAAATGTGATTGTTTTATTTTTGAAAATAATAAGCTACATGAAGGGAAACAAAGTAAACTTAAATTTTATTTAAGCTGAATCATTGCCAAACATTTTAAGAAATCAAATTCTAATGGGCATCTTGACTTTCTAAATTGTATTGTCTGGGTTCAATTGAAATCAGTGTCACTGACCTCTGGTTACCTATGAAAAACCTACCACGATCACTTGGTTCTCATTTAAAATGAGGTTGAAGAGACAGCGCAAATAATATTCTTGCCTTTTCACCTAACTTATGCCCTGTTCCTCTTCCTCAAATAAACATTAAAACTGGTTCAATTCAGCATTAACTGAAATTGGGCTTCTATTTCTATCTAGTTATAATGAAGGACTGATTTAGAACTACCTTGTTTCTCTCTATGTTTTCTATTTGTAACCCTTCACGATGTGTTGAGACCTCAATATTTTAAGAGATTTGAGACTATTTTGATCAGGGATCTAATATCATAGCTGTGTCTTTTCAAAAATCAGCACAAATAGAGACCAGATCGCTGAGAGTATCAGTAGTACGGAAATAACTTTGTAAAGAAAAATATATATTGAGGAAAAGAAATCATTTATTGGGGAAGCAAAATTAATGACACACACACACATCGAAAATATAATAGTTTTAAACCACATTGTTCCACAAACTATTTGGCAAACTAATTTGTCTATTTTAACTTTTAAAAAACCTAAATGACCCTTCTCAAAGATGTTTAATTTAAATATAAAAGAAAGAAAGGGGGTAGTTTCAGAAGTTGACTACTATTACAACTAAACTGTAAATGATTTCTCATTAATATTAATATATGTTTCGTCTTTCCTGTTGAAATACATCAGTGTCATAGAATAATGACTTCTTGGGAGGTAACAGATAACAATGTGTGCACAATTATACACATAAAATTAGAAATGTTAATTAAAACATTAATTTAAAAATATGCCTTGATAGCTTTATCTAGCACACTGCATTCTTCTTGAGAAGTGACAAGTGCAATGAAATGAATCAGATGGGCATTAATTATATTCTGTCTGTAGCTTGCTATTATATTTTAGAAATAAGCTTAAAAGGATACGGTAAATAATTTATTTGAAAAAATACTATCAATACTAGAAATTTACTTAAGACAGAAAAGAGGAACTATTATGAAAAAAGAGAAAGGGCAAATAAGGAAGGAAGGGGCCCAGTATTTATGAGAAATTAATGTATGCCAGGCACTATGCCAAAAACCTTTTATAAAAGCTTTTCTTCTTGGTATCTTCGCATCCACCTTGAAAGTGAAGTATTATTTTCACATTTTAACAATGCCAGAAAGACTAAGACTAAATTTCCAAAAATTACAAAAACTACTTTGTGGTAAACCCCGGACTTGAAACTATGTTTATTTGATTCTAAAGACTATACTCTTTTTACTTAGTTCCTGTGGTTTCTAAAATAAAATTAGTAATTTTTTTTTTGGTGGAGACAGAGTCTTACTTTGTCACTGTGGCATCATAGCCCACAGCAACCTCAAATTTCTGGGCTCAAGAGGTGATCTTGCCTCTGTTTTCCAAGTAGCTGGAACTATATGTGCCCTCCATAACACTGGCTATTATTTTAATTTAGTTTAGTTTTTTTGGAGATGTGGTCTCTCTCTTCTTCAGACTGGTCTTGAACTTCCAAGCTCCAGCAATACATCCTCCTTGGCCTCCCGGAGTGCTACGATTATAGGCATGAGCCACTGTGCTTGGCCAAAATTAGCAATATTTTAACAAGATTCATAAATTAATTCCACTTAAAGCTATTTATATCTTGAATTTTTCAAACATTGTAACGTTGGGACATAAACAACTGTTCCCATTGTGTGGACAGAATTTTAAACACTATTCTGTTAATTAAAGTTCCATTGGTTTTGAAGCAGATGAGAAAAGATACTCTTGAATGGCTTATTCTCACAATTACTTCTTTCTCATTCTTAAATATAAATGTAATACATGGAAAAAACAGTTTTATTTTCATGGGCATAAGTCATAGTGGATCCATTGTTTCTTCAGATGTTCATGAGATTATAATTTCTAAATAAAACTTTTTCATTCAAATCTTTACAACATCTGTAGGCTGGTAATAAAATGCTTTTGTTTATTAAAAAAGTCACATTAGGACAGGTTAGGTTTATACTGAATCTTATTAATGTTACATTAAATTTCTAGACAAGTCTATCTTAATTTTATCTGAAATTTTAATTATCTAATTAATTTAATGCCCCTTGGTATTTTAGAGGCATCTCATTCATACATCCTAAAATATATCTATCAGCTGGTGACAAATTTTAACAAATTGGAAAGGGTATTTGCATAGTTTGAATCAGACAAAAATTTGATAACCAGGATCTATACAGAACTTCAATTAATCTATAAGAAAAAAACCCAACAATCCCATACATCAATGGGGAAGAGAGATGAATAGAATCTTCTCTAAAGACAACATACGAATGGCCAGTAAATACATGAAAAATGCTCACCATCCCTAATTATTAGAGAAATGCAAATTAAAACCACCCCAAGATACCATCTAACTCCAGCAAGAAGGGCCTGCCTCACAAAAATCTCAAAATTACAGATGCCAGCGTGAATGTGGAGAGAAGGGAACACTTTTACACTGCTGGTGGGACTGCAAATTAATACAACCTTTTTGGAAGGAAATATGGAGAACCCTCAAAGAACTCAAGCTAGACCTCCCATTTGATCCTGCAAAGTTGTCATAATATTCTTTAAATACTATGTATACCCATGCATTTGAAACTGACATACTTATTTCTAAAACATATTGATTTTGAAGTTGGGGGAATAAATTTCTTCAGTTACATGATGGCCAGAGTATTAAATGATGTATTAAATGTAATACTGTTACAAAAATTAGCACTGTATCCATTCAGCAGGTATTTGTTGACTATTAGTAAATGAATACATAAGTGGATGAGGGGTACTGTGGATAAGCTCTTCATTTTTGTTGCGTTTTCTGGCAAGGCACCTTCTGTCTAGAAAACCTTTAAGTTTTTTCTTTCTGTCAAAATGTCTTTCAAGCACAAAAGCCTAGTTGGTGCCTAGCCGAAGCTAATATTACCGTCTCCTTGAAAGTTTCTTTCAGTGTCTCCAGATGTCCCAGGTATAAATACCTGTGAGCAAAGTCCTTGTTATATTCTGCCTTGCAGGTGGTTAAAGGTCTGTCTCCAGTTCTAGACAGGAAACTCCTTTAAGAAACTCAGGAAGTTCAAAAAAATGTATGAGTTTATAACTAAATTAGATGGCTTATAAATATTATGCGTCTGTAATTGAGCATAATTAATTACTTTTATACTTTTATACTGCACTTGGATGAGTTTTGAGCCTTTTTATTTATATAATGACACCAGTTATAATAATGATGCATATATGTGGAATATTAAGTACCATATTTTTTCCCATGTTATAAACATAATTTCTCCATTTTCAATGGATGAAACTTGCAGTCAGCTGGTTACTTTATAATGCTCATTTATATAGAATTTATATAACCAATTATTGATGTACTTTAAGTGGTGACATGCAGTTCTATTTGTCCCATTACACCATAAAAGATTAAAGTTGGAAGAGGACAGATACAATTATTGAGACTTTTTTGGAGTGATTATATTTGACAAATTAAGGAGATAGTTCATTTTGAAGGCGTGACAGTATGTGATGCCCCATTGTGGGTGGATGTGGAGTTTTAAGTCTTTTCATTCCATGAATACTTCATTGAGAGTTGAATTTTCATAAATCAAGGTTCACGAAAAGTGCTCTGTCTACTATATTTGGTACATCTCACCTGTAAATAATAGTGGAGAAACCAGATAAATGGGGAAGCTTGTCCCCCATGCACACCAGCATTCTAGCCCATTGCGTATTGCTTGTGATTTTCATTTCAGAATTAGTATAACTAGTGCTGATTGTGTGCATTCTGGATGGATAACTGGAATAAATGAATGTGTACATGGTGCAATATGTCTGTTTTCAGCTGTCGCACTCACCCTTTCATTTAATACTCCGGCCATTCATGTAACTGATCACACATCAGTATGAGTCCCTAAAAGTACAACAGAATGAGGAGAGCACAGGTGTAGCGTGCAGTTGAGTGAAGAGTGGAGAGTCCGTCATGTTTTATACAAAGTCATTGTCACCATTTATGATAGCATAATGATCTCATTTTTTACATAATGATCTCTTTCATGCTAAGGTAGCATGAAGCTGTACACCCTGAAGACTGCTGAATGTTCTTTTGTGGTAGTTGTAGCATATTTGAGACTTCTCTGAGTTCATTAGGATATATATATATATTACATTTGTATTTTTACATACAGACACATACATTAGCATGAACAAACAAATAAATAGTGGGAGACTGCTCACGTGTGAGATACAAGTTGTTAGCACAGAGTACAAAGTAACCCTCAAAGGACAATGGGGTTTGTTTATGTAATAGAGGACTTGTCAGAGGTCATCTAATTCAAAAGTATGTTTCCAAGCAGGTCCCCCATATCTTGCTAATGATTGTGCAGCCATCTGTCATATACCACTGTGACAAATGCACCCTCAGCTGATTTTGTCCTTGCACTTACACA
>CAUYRH010026992.1:0-20013 GCA_963574655.1 Perodicticus potto
CTACTTGAAATCTCTCCCACTACCAGGAGCTTTGGTGTTTTCTGTATTCTTTTCTGTAAATCAATTCTGTCTTATCACAGACGGGTGGGGGGGGGGAATAATGTAATGAAGAATAATAAAATACATGTATTTAAAAAAAAAGATATATCTTAACTTCAGAATTATTAAAAAGCGAATTTATGTGGCTTAAAATCTAAGAAATATGGTTCTTACCCTAAGTGAAGTTACTAAAAGACTGAGACAAAGATTCAGTACAAGTGGTTTGTTGAGAGAGAAAAAAATACCCTGTAAGGGAGGGAAAGAAGCAGGATAGGGAAGGGAAGAGGTTGAGTCTCAGGAACAGTGTAGTCGTGGCCTGCTCCACGGAAGATAGGGCCTGTAGTCTTTTGAAACCCTAAGTTAGTAACTTACTGGCTGCCAGGAGAGAGTAGGGTAGGTCACAGTCTCCCCATTTCACTTTTTTCAAATGTCCTACCCCTTGAAAAAACCAAGTCTTCAAAGAAAAGATTAGCTGTGGTCTTTTAACACCAACACTAAAACGGCTAGAGAACACATGCACTGGAAAAGGGAATGTGGGCTGGACAATAGTATGTACTGCAGTCATCATACCTAAAATGTACTGAGCACTTACTATAGTCCAGGCATCCTCCCCTTCTTGCAAGTGATGAAATTAATGTTTGGAAAGGTTAATTAACTTATTCAGGGTCAATGGCAGAGTTTGAACACAGGCAGTCTGACTCCAGGGCTCTTGCTCTTAATTATCTTATGGTACTACCTCCAAATAAACTCAAACAGGGAATTGAATGCATTACTTGAATGCAGGACAGGGAGTTTATATTCATTTTTTAAATGTTGATTTTTTTTTCCAAACTCACAATTTTGTTTTGCCTTTAATTCTGTTTCCTTTAGACACATGTTATATGGACAGATTGTCACCTCATAATTGGAGCCAAGGATAAAAGTATTAGTTTATACATCGCAATTCACCTTAAATTTTGGGCATCCGGCAGCATTTTTGGTTTAGCCTCCTTGGACAGTTGTGAGTCCCTCTTCAATGTCTGCCATGTAAAAGTACCCATTAATTCTTTGTCTTACATCTTTATAATGCACATGACTGATTTTCTTGCAGTGGCAATGATTACTTTGGTGCTTGAAATCTTGGTTTTCATTAACTCCCCCTTTTAATATTCAAAACCATTTTCCTCGTACATTTCTTCAACAGTGTTAAATAGCGTTTCATAGGCTCAGACAGCAGAAGACTGAGGATCACCACTGTGTCTATCAGATCGACTTGCCCTCAAAAGAAACAAAAGAGTTTGACCTTTGTAAAACTGACTGATTTTATGTTGAAATGCTCGTCTAGTTTTTTTGTGCCAACTATCAATACTTCATCCTCATTCTATCTTATTCATATCTCCCACCCTTCATACCCCATATACCCTCCTCTCCAAAAAGTGCTATTGAAAAAAAAGAAGTACCTTAAAGTGAGAAGCCCAATCTAAACCAAGACAACATAGAAGTCTGTGACCCAAAACACAAACCAGTGACCAAAGAGAGTTGCAACAGAATTCCCAGAATCAATTTCAGAGTACACAAAGCTTCTTAGACTAAGTGATGGAAGCCCAAGGTTGTCAAGTTTGCCCAGGGTCTGTACTAAATCCTAAGGTAGCTCTTTTGGTTGCTTCTGGTAGAGATACAAGCCCTTGTAACTAATTTATACTTCTCAAGTGAGCCATGGGATAGGAAATCCAAACCCCTGGTGGTTCCCTGGTGGCACTTATAGGAGGAAAAAATGGTGCTAAAATGTTGGCAGGAAGGAACACAGGCTGAGGGCAGTTTCATGGAAGCCAAAGCACTTGGAGGGTGAGACTGATATCCATCTTAAAAATTGTGTTTATAACACATCCAGAGAAATGTGAGAACTCACCTTGCTCCTGAGCCCTAGCTGTTTAGCATTTTTCACCATGCTTAGAGTCAGGGTAGGGGTAGAAGGGATTGTTGCTCTATAGGAAAGCCTAAGAAAAACTTCAGAGGGGACAAAGTTGATCTCCAGCGTCTTTTCACTTCTCTTTTAAGCCATTCTTTCCTTTATGTAGCCAATGCCTTTTCCTCTCCTTCAACACCTGATGCTTTAGACCTCATATTCTCCATTCTTCAATGTGGATTTAAAGGGATTTAAGTAGAAATTAATGCTTTAATGCAAATTGCTAATTTGCAATAATGATTGCTAATTAGTGATTGCTAATAATGGACATTTAGGTAACAATGACAGACCTTTTAGAGAGTAGAGAGACCTGGTTGACCATACTATAATACATAAGCAACATCAATGACAAGAAAAATTCTGCTAATCTGGAAAGTATTGGAAATGAAGATGTGGGAGAAGTTTGGAATCCTTATCTTCTATTCCTAGTTTTGTATTTTTCTAGCTGCCACTATTATGTTTCTTTCATCTTGGTGGAAAGGAAGACCCCAAGGGCCGGATTTCCCAGTTGATGAATGTAGACATGTAAGAATAAAAGGATTTGCATCCCTGGTGTGATGAAATGGAACAACGTTGAATGTTTTTGTGGAGATTCAAATGATTCTAAATGCCTTTGTTCCATAGGCTAATAAACAAATCTCCTTAATCCTGGAATAAATGATTCAAATATTTATAGAGTGTTAAGCAAAGTGTGTTCCCAAATATTTTCTCATTTACCTTTCCACAACTCTGTGAAATATGTATATAATCATTTGCATGTTAGAGAGTAATTGACAGGTCCGTGTTAACACAGACTTGGTGAATGTGTCAGAATATGGCCCAATCTGCTGGCTTTAAGTCCTATGGAACTTCCACCATAACTCTCTGATTTGTGGAGAAGTGTAAGGACTTAATATTAAAATATATATTCTAATAAAAAAAAAAATAGTTGACCTCAAGCATAAATGCTGGCAGAGGGGTCCACTGAGATTGACTTGTTTTCAAAACAGAGGATAGTATGTGATGAAGGGAGGGAAAGCATAGAATGGGGGGTGAAACTGGAAAGTGGGCTGTGTCCAGGTCATTGGAGGCATCAACCTTGTCCCAATCAGTGGGGAGGTGGCAGCAAGAGTTAGACCAGGGAGTGATTAAAAAAAAAAATCATGTTTTTCAATGTTATCTGAAAAGCCAAAGGTGAATTGGAAAGAGAAAAAAAGCTTTGAATGGCATCTTTCAAGATAAGAGATAATAGGAGCCTACATTGGGACAGGTAGGCTATAAGAAGACTGGAGTATGATTATTGCATAAATTATAAGGAAGATATAGAAAATATGCAAAGAAATTACAGAACAGTTAATACAGAACTGTAATAAGCTATTAACCACAGGGAGAGTGTTGGATGAGGGAGAGAGGTCAAGGTTGATGATCATAGTTTTCTGCATGAAGATAATTTTCTTTCCTTAGCATGTATTTATTACCATGCAAATGTTTCTCGACCACAAATATATCATTCTACCAGAGCTTGAATATAAGAAATCATAAGGGTAGGTGAGCAGAAAGAAAAGGTAGACTAAAAGGAAGATGGGGAGGAAAATCAGAGTTGGAGATGGTGTTAAAAGAGAAACTCCTGACAAATTAAATTTAACAGAGTTTATTTGATCAAAGAGAAATTTATGAATTGGACAGCACTCAGAACCAGAAGAGCTTCACCCAGCAGTGTGAGCTTTTATAGGCTGAATATGGAAGCAGAGTGGAGAAATCACTTGCTTGGCTATTGGGAGGCATTTGCCACATTTGGGCATGGTCTGATCAATTGGCTGCTTGTGATTGGGTGAAGCTTAGCTATTTGTTACAAAATAGGTTCTTAAGTTAGATTTTGGTGTTTTTATAGAGGAATTCAAATATAAGTCAGCCTCCCCTCCAAGCCAATGGCCCCTGGCTCATGTAATTTAACAGTACAGAGATGTAAGAGGATTTATCTACAGAAATTGGTGAAGATCTCGACTGTCCCTAGAAATGTGCTAGGCTCATGAGGCAGGAGTCCAGGGTCCATAAGGCCAGACTGAGTATGTAGAATTGTGGAACAGTGTCACTATATCCCCCACTGTCTTCTATGCTGCCCACGGAGGAAGGAGAGCCTGGTGAGTGGGTGTTTATGGCAGCTGAAAGGAAGCTGGGAACCTGGGGATGGCTGCTGCCCTTGACTAGGGCAAATTCTGGTTCCTGCTAAAGCTGCTTACTAACAGACTTGCTCTTTAACACAGATCATATTTTGTCATTCAGTGAAAGCATTATTTTTACTTTTAAATATTTTAAAACATATCAGCACATGCAGAAAATACAAACTGTTTTTTTAAGTGCAGAATAAGGGTTTCCCCTAATAATGAGTACCAGAGACTACACAGAATAAGGTATCCCGGTTGTGGAATTCACTTACCACCCTTCTTTTCTCACTCTCACTTTTTTTTTTTTTTTTTTGAGACAGAGCCTCAAGCTGTCACCCTGGGTAGAGTGCTGTGGCATCACAGCTTACAGCAACCTCCAACTCCTGGGCTCAAGCCAGTCTCCTGCCTCCGCCTCCCAAGTAGCTGGGACCACAGGCACCCACCACAATGCCCAGCCAGCCATTTTTTGGTTGCAGCCGTCATTGTTTGGTGGGCCCGGGCTGGATTTGAACCCGCCAGCTCAGGTGTACGTGGCTGGCGCCTTAGCCGCTTGAGTCACTGGCACGGAGCCTCTCACTCTCACTTTTAAAGAGAGAAGTGAAAGAGGAAGCGAGAGGAAGAAGCACATCAGGGAGAAAAAGATGTGAGTGGACTAAAAGGAAGATGGGGAGAAAAATCAGAGAGGGAAGCAGGAAGAGGAAGAGAGAGAGGAGAGGGCAGGGCTTGGGCCAATCGCCTGAGCCCATTAAAATGCTGAAGAGCAAATTGTGAGGAAGAGAGAAAGAAAGGGAGGGGGGAAAGGAAGGAAAGAAAGAAGGGAGAGAGGAAAAGAAGGAGGGATGAAGGGAGGGAGGGAGGAAGGGAGGGAGGGGGAAGGGAGGGAGGGAGGGCTGAAGGGAAGGAGGGAGGGAAGGAAGACAAGAGTTTTCCTAGCATAAGATGAGAGCAAGTGGTGCAGACCAGCCCCCAAAACAAACACCAACAGTACGCTCCTGTTGCACAAGAGTATCTCCAGAGTGGGTGACAGAGGTGGGCCTGCATCTTCATTTGAAAGGTGCCCGGAATTGGGCAAGACAGGCGTGGCTTTACTTTATTTTCCGATTTGATAGTTTCAAGCCAGCATTTCCCATGCACATCTGCCTCTCTTTTCTCAATTAGTGTGAAAGCATCAGCTTGCTCAGCCGCCACCTCATCCTTCTCCTAATTGGCTCACAAAGCCCTTTTCTCAGACTTCTGGCAGACTCCTTGTCCCAGACCTGGGGACCTTCCATTTCTGGATAATGTCTGCAGGAGGAAGACTCGTCAGAATCACCTCATCACAGAGTCCTTGTTTGCTCTCTGTCCTTCCACAGTCCCAAGTTGACCCTGCCTCTAGTTTTGAGTTTAAGAAATGGAATGACTCCACATACAGGTGCACCTATAACCGCACTCAGGTTCTAGAAGGTAGAGGTGCTGAGCTTCTTACAGGTCTGGAGGCAGCTCCTGAGAAGCGGTGTGCTATGCTGGGAGCGGGCTGTTTCCTTGGAGCCAGAATGCCCGGTGAGGGCTGCCTTATGCCGGATAGGAGCAGCCCACTTCCTTCGGATGGGGTAGAGTATGTGCAAATGTTTATGAGCTAAAAACACTAGACTAGGGCTATTTATTTATTTATTTATGTGCAGTTTTTGGCCGGGGCTGGCGCCACCTCTGGCATATAAGGCCGGAGCCCCCCTCCTTTAAGACACAGGCACTGCCCTGGGCCAGGGCTTTTAAATTTGCGTTTCAGAAAAGCCTGGGATCCCTAGGGAGAGCTTCTGCAGGCTAGGGAGGAATTACTGGACTAGCCTCCTGGCCACCTACACCTATTTCAACCAGAGAAGTTTATTAGAGTTTGGTATATAAATTAGTTCCCAAAAAAGGGTCCAGTAAACTTAAAATTTGGGGAAATATTGTACTTCACAAATTATTTCTTTTCTTCCACTTTCCCCCTGCAGTATACCCCCTGTTAAGCCAAGCCCCTCCCTCACTTCTACTCTATTTTTTTAAAAAGAAGGATGATAACATTTCTTTAAATCCAATCACAATTCCTCACCTATGATCCATCTCCTTTCTGGCTGTGTGACCCTTGGAGCGCATAGAAGACAGTGGTCCCCACCCCATGCAGAAGGAGGCTGTGAAATTCATTCCATGGCCCTTCAGCTTCACCCTCTCAGGCAGCACCGCCCCACTTCCATCTCCCTCAGAGGAGTCATTTTCTCTGAGGCTGCCTTATTGCCACCTGCTCCCTCCCTAGATGAAGAAGCCACTGGGTTAGAAGTGGCCAGGGTGAAGGGCAGAAGGGTCTGAGAACCATACAGAGGCGTGGAGAGGAAGCCACAAGGAGGGCGAGTGTGGAGAGAGGGCTGGAGCTAGGCGACCGCCCCTTCTTTAAACAGGGTCTCCACACTGGCCTTCCCCTACAGTGGCAACCTCCTGCTGACCTGACAGGGACACTGCCCTGGGACTGTGAAAGCAAGGAAGCAGCAAGTAGCTCCTCCTCTGCCCAAGCCCAGCCCCGCCCCTCCCCGGGCAAGGCTTTGGGAAAATCTGCAGTTTGGTTTTTGTCATCCCTGGCCTTCCCTTTCCACTCCCCTCTCTGGCTCTCCAGGTTCACTCACCCAGAAGTATTAAGTGACTTAATGAGCTGCCTCTCCAGAGAAGATTTGTGCCTTTAAAGAGGCAGCTCAGCCAAGTCAGTGTTTAACACAAGGAAACCTGACGTGAGCCATTAGGCACTACTAGCATCCAGCCAGCCAGGGAGATGATTCCCTACTGGAAAAATCACAGCACAGTGAATCTGCCTTCTCCACCCAGGCTCTGGGTGAAACCGGCACGTGATACCGATTCCTTTACTGACAGCTCTTTTTGTACCTGCAGTTACACCCCCAGACCTTGCTCCTAAGAAATGCCCTAGCCCTTCTTGTAGGGGGTCGACTGCAAGGCCGCCTTCTGGAGCCTTTAGTCTGTTCCCTTTTTTCTCTCTTTGAATAACACCAGGCTAGGACTAGAGCACTGTGGCTTCTGAAACCGTGTAATGAAGTGGCAACCACAAAAGGGACGGCTTGATTGCTGCTTTGATGAGAGTGCCATTCCTATAATACATAGAACTGAAACAAGCCATCTGAAGTCATTACATGACCTTCCATCCGGCCCATAGGACAACAATATAATTAACCGGTTTAGCCACCCAGCTTCCCCTGAAAAAGGTTTAGAACTCTAGTATGTGGGCATATTTATGGTCTGTGTTCCTCAGAATACAGAGTTGTTATTTTCCATGAGAATTGTGAACATCTTTATATTTATTTTAAGCTGTCTATTCTCCAAATTTGTAATTCTTTAAGTATTAGTTATGGCTTATCTGGGACTTAAGAACAAGACAGAGGCTACTACTCCAAAGTGCATTAAATAATGCAACGTGTAAGCTCCAGCCGAGTAAAGCAATTGTAAAGGTAACGAATTCAATTTAGTTTCCAACTCCCTCTGGGCTATGTAACCTTAAAAGTCTTTGAGGCACGTTTCAGAATTGCCACAGGGTTCAACTGGGATATTTTTAAAAACTCTATTTGAATTAAATGACGATAGAGACCCCAGGATTCCCTACGAGAAAATCCAACGTTATTCAATAGTTTTCCTCCAGGGCATGTCTTCTTGAGCCACCTCTAAATTAATGGTTTCAATCTACCAGAGCATCCCACAGAAGTCACTTTCTCCAGACCCAGCTTCTTAATAGAGCCCCATTGACCCATTGTCCATTATCATTGGAGCTTAAAATTTTAAACTCATTTAATATTTTCTGAACAGACTTGCTCCAAGATGCCTCAGATGACCTAGATGCTGCTGTCACAAACTGCTTTGGGTTGGTTATTTGGGAAAGTCCTAGCATAGCACATTGAAGACAAATACAAAATTCAGACAGTCATCTGGCTGGTGGGAAGAACGCTTAGCCCACCCCACTGGGTTGGCACTGTAATTTTGTGTCTGCATTTCAAGCTCAGCTAAGTCACACTGCCTTTGAAATGCCTAATGAAGTGGCCAGAAGTGGAACAAAAATAGTTCTGCACTCCTAGGCCTTGGATGTAGTTGTGAATACCCACTTTATAGAAGAGATAAAAATGTTTTCAACGTGATAGTAAGTCCTTGCTCTTAGCGCATACCCATAACCTGCAATAAATAAACTACATTCCTGTAATAACTCTAGCACTGCTATTTATGGCATTCAAAATATGCTCACATCCATTACTTTCTTCCATTCTCATAAGGAAGCCTCGAGGCTGATGCTTGACCTCTGTCTTACCAATTGATTGCCCGAGGTCACAGAGCTATTTGAAAAGTAAAGCCCAGGTTGAAACCAATGGATTCTTGTTCTGATTCTCACTTTTGTGCTGCTTTTATTACTCTGCATTGCTTCCCGGAGACTGACCTTGCAATAATCTCCTTAAGACATTCAGAATCAGAGGCGAAAACTGCCTTACGTACCACTGTGGGTAGAGTAGCCCAAGAAAAGAAGAGTTGACTAGATGTGGAAACCCTTAAGGACCTGCCTAAATGACTGAGTGATTCAGTAACTGTCAGGTGCTAGGGATTCAGTACAAGTACCTGGCTGGTAGAGAGTTGCAGACTTGAAGACCAATTGAAATAAGATCAATGGTTTAGGCATTCATCGTAGGCAATCATGTTAGGATTCTGCAGGATTATGTGGTGAAGGATACTGTCGCTGTGTGGACCTTAGGAGAAAGGATTTGACAAGTCATAGTGGACGAGCCAGATTCAAAAGAGATATGAATCCTATTATTTGCTTCTAATCTTAGTTTTATGATGTACAAGGTAAAACCAAACTTAGAAATTTCTACCCAATGCTAACCTAGAAATTCGTACTGTTTGAGATTTTGACATTATTTCAGGATCTGTATTCTTATCAGAGAATGTCAAGGCAATTATACTTTTTAAAAAACAAAAACTTTGGGAAGCATGACATGCATACAGAAAAGTGCACATATTATAATCACATTGCTCAAATAACTTTCACAGTGCAACACCCTACACCTTGGTCAAGGACATTACCGGCACCCCAGAAACCCTTCCTCTTGCCTTTAAGGAAGAACTCTTCCCCCAAGTGTCTGTCCCCTGTCTCCTAACTTCTTGATTTGGTTCTCTCTAAAATAGTCAAATTAATCTTCCATTAAAATATTTTATTTTAAAGCACCTCTCATCTGTGTCAAAGATGAAGAAGACCTCAAGTAATTACCAATTAACAGTAGGCAGCTATGATAACATTTCAGTGAGTATAGTTGAAGCACATAAGACTTATTTTCTAAGTCCTTTTATCCTTCATAGAAACCAGGGGAGACTCAGACACGCTGTATTCGGAGACAGTCAGGCTTGACATCTGAATCTTCAACTTTTTCTCAGAAAGAATTCTTTTGTAAGATGATAAGCAAGAGTAAATATTTTCAGCCCATTTCAAGAAATGCTTTTGAAATCTCTCCAATATGAGCTTGGGTCAAGCTCTCCATTTCGATCCGTCTTCATTCTTTCTGTTAAAATCTCGATCTATTGTTCAGGACTAGGATTATTCTCCTGTCAAACTCAGAGCTCCATACGTGTTGTTAGAAGAGTAGTTAGTATTCAAGGCACCAGGAGAAGCCCTTTCTAAATTAAATGAAATTTCAGTGTGGTTATATAATACCAAATCAGATTGTCTGATTTTAGCAGAGATTTGGTTAAACTCAATTTTATATGTAATTTTCTATTTGTAGAAACTAATAGAAGGAAATTGTAATAGACATGAAAGAGAACAGGAATCTTACAGAGTTTGTCATATTCTGTTATGTATTAAAATGATAACACTGATTTCATGGTCCACTATTTCATTAAATTTCCTGCTGTCATTAATGCTTTTATAATTAAAATAACCTTAAATTTAATTCAGAACTGACTACATATTTACAATTTTCCCCTAACACTTGGCAATCAGATTTTGGAGGGGTTTCCCCTTGAAGGGATGTGATTAACCTTTACACTAGAGCCTATATTTGATTTTGGCAGCCCAAAAAAACAGGAAAGAAGAGCCTATTGGATGGAATTTCTACATAAAGTATTTCCTAGTGGGTAGGATTACTTATCAAATAAGGTTTAGTGTGCTGTAAGGGATTTTCTTTTGAATTATTAGTCTGTTATTGAGGGCTGCCCTTTCATAGGGAGTAGTACTGAATCTAAACCTTTTGAAGTTGACACTTTATATGTATGTGTATAAACACACTATATATAAGAATATACATATTAAAATGTATATTAAATGTATATGCTTATATATAGTGTTTATACATGTATGTATAAGCCTTTTCATTGAGAGTAGCACTGAAACTAAACCTTTTGAAATGGACACTTTATACATACATGTATAAACACACACTACATATAAGCATATACATATATACAGGGTGGATATAAAGTTCATTTGCAATTTAAAATAGTTTAACATAGTAAACTGCACATGAATTTTATGGACACCCTGTATGTTTCCTTTCTCCATTCATCTATGCTATTTTCCTTATCACAAATTTTTGTGTGTCTATATAACTATATATGTGTGTGTGCAAACACGAATATATGGATGTGCGTATCTGCTCCCTCTCTAGTTATCTGTGATATTTCCTTTGTTTTAAATTATATTTTCTGAATGGGTAAATGTAGAAGGCTGGATCAAAGACAATGGGCTGATTTTGATTCAATTATCTGGATTATTGTGCCATTTACAAATAACTTGGTGATACATTTTAATATCGGTTTAAACTAGTAATAGCCATTTATTAAGTGCTAAGTACCAAGCATGGGGGCTAAGTGCTTTAGTCCATACAACCATCTTGTAAAGTAGTTGCTCTTACAAGCCCCACTACACCCATGAGAAAGCTGAGGCTTTGGGAAATCAAGTACCTTGCCACGTTCCACAGTTACACACAACAGAGCCGAGGCTCCAACTCAGATCGTTCTAGTTGGAAAACCACTTCATGCTTAAGCAAGCCCAAGAGTTTGAGGTTGCTGTGAGCTATGACACCTACTGAGGGCAAGATAGTAAGACTCTGCCTCAAAAAAAAAAAAAAAAAAAAACCAGAAAACAATTTTCTTGCCTGAGGCAAGAGTGGGTAGCTCACAGCAACTTTGAACTCTTGGGTTCAGGCAATGATTTTCCTGCCTCAGCTTCCTGAGCAGTTGGGACTACTGGTGCCCGCCCCACACAATGCCCAGCTAATTTTTCTATTTTTAATAGAGACAAGGTCTCACTATTGCTCTGGCTTATTTTGAACACCTGAGCTCAAATGATCCTCTAATCTTGGCCTCCCAGAGTGCTAGGATTACAGGCATAGGCTACCGCACTGGGCCATAAAAATCAATTGTATTTCTGTGTATTAGGGATAAGCAACTGGAGAAGTTAAACTTGATAAACTTTTTAACCATAGCATTAAGTACCTAGAATTAGATTTAGCAAAAGATATGCAAGATCTCTTTTCTGAAAATTGTAAACCATTGTTGAAATAAAGAAGATCTAAATATATGGACAAATAGACTACCTTCATGGATTGGAAGGTATTGTTAAGATATTCATTAAGATATTATGTATTATTATGTATCATTAATATATTCATTATGCCTAAATTGTTCCACAGATTCAAAGCAACCTCAATAAAAACTTCTGCAAGTTTAGAAAAAAAAAGGAAAGCCACTTCATTATTCCACCCCACCCCACCCACTGTACCGCCACCTCACGTTCCTAACCTCTGTGCTACTTACCTCTCTTCCCTTTTCTAGCATTTCATTGGTAAACCCTTTGAAATATTCTTTCCCTATTAACTTTAAAATTAAGGGGCATCTTATTTGGATTTTGATTGGATTTGCATTTAACATCAAAATATTTGTAAAGAATTGTTTTTTAATAAATATTTACTCTTCCCATGTGAAGATATAACACTGTTTTCCATCCACTCAGGTGTCTTCCTTTAATCTCAATAGAATACTGCGTGTTTCTTCCTATACAAAGTTGGACAGTTAGGTTCACGAAGCAGCCCAGAAAAGGTACTGCACACTTCACTCCTGGGATCACTCTGGTTGCCTTCAAATACTCCCCGTGGGAAGCTGTTCACTGACACCAGCACCTAGTTCACCCCTCAAAGCAATTTTGGAACTCCTTTTCTGGAATGGCCATCAGAGCTGTCATATGAGGACTGACAATTAAGTTCATGAACTCATCCTAGAAAAAGTGCTGCATTCCTCATTGTTTAATATTACTATGGTCTCTAGATGGCCAAGGGGAGTACCTTGAAGATGACTGTAGTGATATTCAGCTATGAAGTTTGCAGCATTTTTTCTAGGATGAGTTCATGAAATTAATTATTCAACCTCATAGGTCAAAAACACTTTTTCTAGATATTACTTGCATGTAATTTAAATTTGCTTTGCTGCTAAGAATGATCTCTTTCCTTATGGCATTAAATATCTACAGCAGTTATTTTCAGTGATTATGCAGGGTCTGAGATTTCACACTAATTGCAAACTGATAAGCCAGCCTGTTATTGTTTAGTGAAGGCTGGCAAAAGACATAGGGCTCCTGGGTCACAGAAAGAACTTTATTATTCACAGCAAACCCAGTAATGAGATACATGTGGGTTCTCTAACTTCCCCTGGGTATGAAGTAAATGACCCATTATTGATGCTTACCCATGCAGCAGACAGCATTTATAGGAGAACACTGAGGTCTGGGTAGTCTCCTCTTCCAAGCAAAAATCAAGACTACGCTCTGCTAGAAAGGAGATGTTACCTTATTCCTCAAAGTCACTTGTTACAAACACAACCTGAAAGATGCCAAGGTAAAGAATGGTCAGGTCAGGAGCTTGCATTCTTGGCATGTCCAGCAAGAATTCGCATGGCCACTTAGGGCTGATGGGGTATATATGAATGCTGTTGTGTTTTATATATTTGTCTTCTGTGCAGAAAACTTATTGAAATCATTATCTTAACTTCAGCCATTATTTCCCTTGAATTTATTTTTTTTAAAACTTAACATTGTCAGTGTGATCAAATAATATGATCAAGTTTGCCTAGATAGTAAATTCTATTATCTGAAACGTAAACCCTGCTATTCTAATTTCAAATGTTTTACCCTTTTTTTGACCAAGAAAAATTATAGATCTATTTTAGTTGAAAATATATTGCTTTTAAGAGCATTTATATTACTGTATAGCATGGCCACCATCTGTTTATACAAATGTCTCTGAACTTTATTCATCTTTGTAGCCACAGTGTCTTACACAATGCCTGGGGTGGGCAAGGCTAGATATGATTGAATAGATGGAGGGGTGGATGGATGAATCAATGGACAGATGTATTTTCGCTCTGTATTTTCAGTATATTTCTGTTTATTTAAAGCTATCTCATAAAATTTAGACAGAAAATTTCATTTTTTTTTTGAGACAGAATCTCACTTTGTTGCCCTCGGCAGAGTGTCATGGCATCACAGCTCACAGCAACCTCAAACTCTTGGGCTCAAGCTATTCTCTTGCCTCAGCCTCCCATATACCTGGGACTACAGGTGTCTGCCACAATGCTCAGCTATTTTCAGAGACAATGTCTCACTCTGGCTCAGGCTGGTCTCAAACCTGTGAGCTCAGGCAATACACCCACCTGAGCCTCCCAAAGTGCTAAGATTACAGGTGTGAGGCACTGCCCTCAACCCAGAGAATTTCTTAGGAACATGTTTGGCAATATAAATTTTATTAGATTGTTTTAGACAAAGAGAAACTACTAGCATGAGTTTCCAAAGTGATCTGGCAAAACTTAATTGATTTGTCTAGTTTTAATGAAGACCATAGTATTGGCAGGGGCTAATAAATATGAGTCCTCACACTGACTTTTATTTAATTGTTTTAAAAAAGCAAATATGAAGCAAAGTCTGCACATTTTTAAACACGATTATTTTTAGCATGTTTGGCATTTAAATGAAATGAAGACCACATTGGTCTATCCCTCAAAGAGTTTACAATTTGCTTTAACCTACTGCTAATGTGTACTTGCAAAGTGAGTTCTTAAAAATGCACATCTGATCACATCACTCCTCTCTTTAAAGAGAGAAAAAATATGCATGCACATGAATCTTTTAGAGGTTCCCCTTTAAGATGCAGGCAAATTGCTCAGCAAGATATATATAAAAACCTCTATGATCTGCCTACTTCTCAAGCTTTGCCACTTGGCTTAACATCCCCCCAAACCAAAGCTTCTCTTGGAATTTCCAAAGCAAACCCAGGCTCTAAGCTTTTGCACACCCTGCTTCCCCTATCTGGAAGGCCCTTCCTTGCCAGTATTTAATCATCTTTCAAGATTCCCTTCAAATGTCACATTTTATTGAAGGCTTGTCCTGAATGCTCCTTTCAGTAAACTAACCCTATTCTTCGTTATGCCTCCACTAAACCTGAGTCATAGTCATTCAGAGAACTCATAAAACCTGTTTCAATGCTGATTTGTAAGTCTGTGAGTTCCTGTGTGTCTCATTCTTTTCAAAAAATATTTAGCATCCAGCACAGCACATGGCACATGAGGTCTGATGATTAAGCTGGAGAGCTCATCCTAGAAAAAAATGCCACATACCTCAATGCTGAAGATCAGCATTTGCACCCTGCCATTCTCTTCATGGCTTTATCCCCATAAACTTGGACTAGCATGTCCCAGATTTCACTTCCACTCTTGCCAAGTTTAGTAAGAAGTGTAATGTTTGTTCTTTGCTTGAATTCAAGCTCCCACATTCTTGCAACAGCACACAAAAACATGCAACGACAATAATGAATGCCACTCAGCAAGATGCACCTCACGAGAACATGAACATGACTATGAGACACCGACATGCCAAGGTCATGAAGCCTTACCAAGTCATTCCTTGGTACAGTGATGCCAATGTAAGTGCACGGTGGCAAGTTTGCAAACTTAATTGTCATACCTCCTGTGATAGGTGCTTGTAACTTCTTCCCTTATTTTTCCTTCCTTGCCCTTTTCTTCAAGGATAATGTCTTGTTACCAATAAGGGCACCTGTGAGCTCTCAACTCTGAGATGTACCTCCCATGAAACCATACAAAGAATTGCCATCTTAAAGTTGTTCAATTTGGGGCAGTGCCCGTGGCTCAAAGGAATAGGGAGCCAGCCCCATATACAGAAGTGGCAAGTTGAAAACTGGCCCTGGCCATAAACTGCAAAAAAAAAAGCTGTTCAATTTGCTCTCTTAATACTCCTTAGAAACCAGGAATTCTAAAGAGAAAGGCACTCTATATTATATACAAGAACACAGATCCTGGGTGTAGGGAATAAATATTCACGAAAGTCACAGGAGGAATAGCATCAGTGATACACCTTCAATAGCTGCTGGAGTATTAGGGCTGATGGCTCAACTGAGTCCCCTTTTGGAAATTACCATCATTCTAAAAGGTCCTCCTAGCTCCTGAGTTCTCTGAGAGCTTGGTTGAGGACTTCTGCCTTAACCCAGAAGTACTTCCTTCCCTCCCTCATAGGGCTTGCTCCTACCAGCACTCTGCAATAAACTTCCTGCTTGCAAATCTCCATCTAAGAACCTATTTCCCGACCAGTACCACGGAAAAACAGAAGTCTTCTACTGTGATAGACTGTTAGTTTTTGTGGATGCAAGGTTCACCTCCTTAGATATTCTGAGTCTTCCCTAACTGTAGGGTGAGGTCCTGGACCGTGTGTGCTGGACGATCACCGTCCCCCCCCCCCCCACCGTCCAGGAGCTTGGGATGGTGGGCCAAACCTGGGAACCACCTATCCAAGAACTTCATTCTTATCAAGTGTTAAAAACCCTACTAATTATTCTTTTCAAAGGGCTTTGTCTCTTTAGAAAGGACCTGCTAGAGAAAGGCAATGCTTAACTCAAAGGAATAAATCAGAGCAAAAAGTGGAGGAGGTATTTTGGGACACTTGGATAATCCATGTACCTATCAAATCAAACCCTGCAGAAATCATCTACTCTGTCAGCCCTTTGAAATCCAATGAGGCAATTTGTGCCCATCTCACAATGTCAAAAAAATAAGAGATAGCTGTCTCTCTCTCTCTCTCTCTCTCCCTCTCTCTCTCTCTCTGGCTTCCTCCTCTTTTCATCCCCATCCTTTCACACACACACTAGTTTTTTTTCCTTTTTAGAAAGGAAAAAAATCGCAAGATGCTATAATTTATAAAAGAATTGTTCAAAGAACAAAATTAAACTAAAGACCTAAAAATTAAATACACAAGGACAAGGAACCCAAAATGGCCTCAGTTATAAGCACTGACGGAGGAGGCAGCAGCCGCTTCCTAATGACTAATACCAGACAGCACTCCCATGCTCAGAAGCTGCGTCTGTGCTTCCTCACTGCCCACACTCTGATGCAGACAAACAACACAAGGTCTTGGTACCAGCTGTTAAAAATAAACTCGGAGCCGTCACAGGAGAGACCGTCTTTGCATTGAGGACATACATTGAGGAATTCAGCAAAGATTTTAACCTTCCTATTTCCCATCACTGACCCCCACCCTAAACCTCACCCCTGGCACTGAGCACAGCTACAGGGGACACCATTGTCCCCAGCCCTCCAACCAGTCTCCAGGATAAGTCCAGCCAGAGACTACTGCTTCAAAGCCCACAAAAGGACAACCAAGCAAGCTATCCTGCTGAGGTCCCTGCATGATAGTTATTTTTCCTTTGGGTTTTACAGGATAGACCAAGCCAACCAGCCCTGATTGGGGGGAGAAGTCAAGCACCCATCATTTTCCTGTGTTTTACGCGTGGGTTCAATAAATGTCCCTATTATTTTCTGAGGCTATTTTTCTCACATCTTGAGCTCATAGGTAGTTTAAGGGAAGATTAATCCAAGGACTTGCTGCATTGTACTTACCTCGTTAAAATATTGCATTGAAAGATGTGTTAATACCCTAAAATCCTCCTGATCCTTTTTATTAGCATTTTAAAGGAATTCTTTAAACAGTGAGCAGAGTTGAATATTACAGTTTTCATTTAAGCTCAAGATTCAGTTTACTCCCAGGGTGCTTACACTCAAGGTTAGATGGTCCCTGAAGGCGTTCAGGCCCAGGTGTTGGCATCCATATGTTATTCTGAACTTGTCCAAAGATAGAAAAAATGGAAGAGTCTTTTAGAAAAAAATAGCTGACTTGCCCCTAACTCTCCCCCTCCACCATTCTAAGTGTTCATTATAGGATAAAAGCCAAAATAGCAAATTGTGAGAAGACATTTATGTCCCAAGCACTGTTCCCATGTAACCAAGGATGTTATTAAGCTGAATGCCACTGGCAACACTATCTTACACATGCGATGACCCAGGCAAACAAATTGCCTGAGTAACTTGCCTTTAAGTCACCAAAGTCCACTCTGTGCCCAATCAGGTTTTCACCAAGTCCCCAAACCTCTCCCCTACCACAATTCTAGTTTTTTTCACTTTAAGACCTGGCCCATATGTTCACTCTTCAAACTTAACGCCAGGCATCCCCTAAAGAGGAGTCAGGAAATTATAGCAGAAAGAACTTTCCTTGGCTTCAAAGAACCCTCTTCTTTCCTTCCTTGACCATGTTTCAGCTGAGTCACTGCAGGTACTTCTTCATGGAAGTTGTTACAAGGATCCCATGAAATAACATATGTGAAAAGAAGACTATAAATTGTAAAATACTGATCAATATTAGTCATAATTGCTAATAAAATGTGAGACACATTGAATAGCAATGACAGAAAACATGACCAATTCTGAGAAAGTACTGTATTTGGTGGAAAACCAGGTTACCTCAGCAGTTAAATAAGATAATAAACACACAAGGGTATACTAAGTATATTCCTAGACCCAGAGCAGGTGATATTGAAAGCAGGCATAAATAAAGCTTCATGATCATAATTACATCTGTATAGTATTTTATAGCTGATAGAGCTCTTTGGTGATAGTGTTTATTTTATTACATAAAAGCATGCAACATTGAATATCATCAAGTGGTGTGTGTGACTCAGGAAAATGATTGCTATGGGCAGTTATGTCCAGGTAGATATTCACCGCAGTGAACTAATTGTAGGCCCTCAGAGAAGCCTGAGCCCCCAGAGCAGTGATTTTCAACCAGGGTGCTGCGAAAATTAAATTATTTTCAAAAGAAGTTCAAAGCACAAGCACAATAAGTGTTTTTTTTAGTTTTTTTGTTTTGTTTTGTTTTTACTCCTTTTTTAAGTGTGCTGTGGAAATTTAACTATAGGTTCAAGTGTGCCAGGAAATGAAAAAGGTTGAAAAGCAAGAGTAACTAACAGACTTCATGAAATTGCATTGTGGGGGAATAAGAGGATTGCAGAAATCTCAGAAATAGCTCCCCCAGCCTCACCCCTAGCCCTCATTTTTAGATGTTTTTGTGACACAGTGGTCCTCTTGTTGCTTGTGTAACTCAAAGATCACCAGGCTGAAAATAAAGGATATGGAAAGTTCGTGCCTGGTTTTCTAGGACCCCTCACATGTAGATCTCAAGATGCTTGCATGGGAGAAGGGATTTCATGAAGGAAAATAGGGAAAGAGGGTTCATCCCAGGATGAGAGGATCAAATACTTTGGAAGGCACAGTCTCAAACCTGCTTCCCAAAGTAGCCTCTCTAGGACCTCTGTGGCTTATAAAGAACACAAACCAGAGTTGCAAATGTATCAGATAAGGTATTTTCAGCTGTAAATAGAACACCCAACTAAAAGCTATGATTTAAGCAACACAAATATTTATAATCTCACATAATAATTAAATGTGTCTGGAATACAATAGGCTCTCTAGAAGTGTTAGTTGCTATTATTATTAGTAATAATAATTATTATTACTATCATTATAATAGAAAGTCAAGGCAAGGCACTTCCAAGGTTGATTCAACAGCTCAGGGACCCAGGGTTTTTTTTTTTTCCTCTGTGCTTTGGCATTCCCAATACGATGTTGATGCCTTCCCACATACCCCATAAAGACTACAATGGTCCCAGGGATCACGTACAGACAAATTGTATCTAAAAAAGAAAAGAGGATACTTCCTTTATATAGTAAAAGAGGGTTTTTCCAAAGTCCTTAGCAGACATCCCTTTGGGTTCCATGAGCCAATGTTAATTGCCTACATACTAGTTGTAAGGAATGCTAGGAAAAGAGTAATTTGGCATTTTCTGCAGTAAGAGAAGGGTCTGTCTGATAAGGATGCTCCTGGGAAGGCAACAAAGAGTGTTGGCCATCCATAATATTAGGCTAGTTCTCCCACCAGACACTGCTCAGAATGGGTGGGGAGCTATTGTCCTGTAATGCTGGGTCTTTATCTGGAGGTAGAGAATTGCCAAGTTGTTATTTGGCAACTTGAGGTTGTATGAAGAGCTTTAAACTCTGGAGTCAATCTTTCCCATCTGCTTATCTTAAAAAGAATCTTTAGGAGAAACAATAAGGGGTCCAGCCACCCCAGCAAGAGATCAGACTATCATAGAATCAGACCTCCCTGGCAAGGTTCCAGAAGCAGAGAAGACCACTTCCAGCATCGGTGAAGCCTGTCACAGACAGTCACACAGCTGGGACAGAGCAGCCGATTGCCAAGAAGAGAGACCCCACAGGAAATTACAGCCATCAGAGGACAGGGATCATCAGCGTTCAGACGCCATGGGAGGACTTTTTTTTTTTTTTTCAGATTACATTATTTTTATTTCTTTTTTTAATAATTTTATTAAATCATAATTGTGTACATTGGTGCAATCATAGGGCAGAATGTGCTTCATATACAATCAGAAACATTTTGATCATACTGTGAGAGATAGCCCTCATAGCATTTTCTTAATCACTATATAAAGA
>CAUYRH010026993.1:0-64796 GCA_963574655.1 Perodicticus potto
TATATAGTGATTAAGAAAATGCCATGAAGGCTATCTCTCACAGTACGATCAAAATGTTTCTGATTGTATATGAAGCACATTCTGCCCTATGATTGCACCAATGTACACAATTATGATTTAATAAAATTATTAAAAAAAATATATACAATAATTTCTCATTTTCCTAAAACTTATGGTACTGATAGTTCAAGCACATAATTTACCAATTAATTACAAATATATGTCAAAAGAAAAATGAAATCTCATGTGAAATTTACTAAATGTAGAATATAAATGTCTTAATACAATAACTAAGAAAATGCCACGAAGGCTATGTTAACCAGTTTGATGAAAATATTTCAAATTGTATCTAAAACCAGCACATTGTGCCCCATGATTGCATTAATGTACACAGCTATGATTTAATTTTTTAAAAAACTGGTTAAAAAAAAGAAAAATGAAATCTCAAAAAAATAAACTCAAAAAAACATGAATGGCCTTTTTGAATGGAATTTTTCCTCACAGAATTTTAACAAAAAATTGAGGCTGAATATTAACTAGTTAAAATACTCCAAGCTGTAAATCTGGCTTTTAAAGACACTCTTACAAAGTACCACTCTAACAATATTCAACTTATTTTTTTTTTCTTGCAGTTTTTGACTGTGTCGCATTTGAACCCGCCATCTCCTGTGTATGAGGCCAGTGCCCTAATCCTTTGAGCCACAGGCCCCGCCCTATATTCAACTTAATTTTTCCAACAAACCATGAACATATCCTAAGTTTCTATATAACAACTGACAGAATGTTGCCATTAAGGTACATCAAATCCATATGTAGTACAATTGGTTTGAGTCCACCATATCAAAATTTTAACAGGCCTTCTTGGTATTGAGAACAGCTTCAATATCAATGTGATGTACTAAAGTTTAAGTTTTACAACTATAAATTACAACTATAAAACAAAAACAAAAGGTCACACATATTTGATTCAATATGAAAATAAAATAAGCTCCACTTATTACCAATTTATCTACTGTAAGTCTGTCAGAATTTAAACCTTTAGAATAGTAACTATATCAAAGTGCGTAAGTAGTTACATTTGAATACACTGAAGAGTTACAGTAGCTTTCCTGAGAGTGTCCTGAACTTCCACCAAACAAACAAACCCTGGTAACTCAATGAGGCTCTAAGAACTCCCAGCCTACTTCATAGATCATTGCCCAACATGAAAGCAAAAGGAAAGGATTGAGGAGAGAGTTTATGAAAACAAAAAAAGAAAGAAAGAAAACACTATTCTTAACACACCCATCATCTATAAGCAAAAGCTATCAGAAACATCATTCTAAAATACACTTCTAATTTTTCAACATTCAAAATTCAGCAAGCAGATAATCTACCAGGAGCAGATCTTCCTACCCTCTTTCACCCCCAAACAGAGCTCTGCCAAGAGCACAGGCCCAAGTAAAATAACGATGCAATTTCCTTGTTTACTTAAAGAATTGCAGAAGACATGTTGACTGCTTTTGGAGCTTCTGAGACAAATGGATTTTTAATATATAAAAGATTTTTCATGATGATTAATATATGAGTTGTAATGATTCCTTGAGCTAATAATAATCTTGTTTTAAACTGATTAGAAGGGTGAAATTTACACTGCAGTTCATTAGCATGTCTTGTTTGCAACCAGAAAGAAGAGGGAAAAGAAACGGAGAAAAGCAGCAAAACACACACGATGGAAAACATCACGACCTCCTTTGGTGGTTATGAAAAATTTTAAGTGACCCAAGATGTAAAGAGGAAAGAGTTCATGATTAGAAAGAAAGGGGGGTCAAGGATCTGAACTAGCCCCTTCCAGGTTCATACTGATGTCGGGAGGAAAAGGAATTTATTTACACTGCAGTGCCTGATAGCAAACATGGCTGCTCCTGCCCCCTTTAAATCTGAATAGCCTTCACTCCCTCACCAAAACCATCAAATTATGGCCTGTCTCTCCCTGTCCCCCCAACCATAACCCAAACACGTCTCCTCCTCCCTCAAAACACCTCCCATTTCACAACAATCACAATCCCATAACCACTATGGGATTGAAAGAAAAGGCTCAGAATACACACAAATACACGAACAAAAGGCTTCCCTTCCTAACACTTTAATAACCCCCATCCCCTTCTTTTCCTCCCACTCTGTGATGCTAAGTCGCTCGTTCTCATCCCCACCAACATTCAGTTAATTTCCTTCCCTAACCCAATCCTACGTCTCCCAGTTTCCTGCGTCTGCTTCCTATCCTCCTATTGCATCCTGCCTCAATCATTTTTCATCCCTTTGCTCCACATCCATTCCCTTGTTTCCCATAAGGTTCCCCATTCCTCCATCAAATTCTATCCCTTTTCCCCAGACTCTGCTAGTTCCCACACTCCCCCCGAAACCTCTCTCTTTCTCAGTCCCCAGAGGACCTAACCTCCTCCAAATCTAAGTCCTCTCTCCCCGCTCTCCCCGTTCCCATCTCTATCCCCGCCCCCATCCCACCTCTACTCCCCATTCCCAGCTCAGCGCCACTCCATCTCTCACACCAATCCTACCTCCCCGGCCCCACCCCCAATTTCCTCCACACCCCCCACCTTGCCATCTGCTCCTCCTTCAAGACTCCCCTCGAACCCTTCCAGGCCCCCCGCTTCTCCTTCCATTCCTGTCAGCGTCTCCGCGGACCCCAACCCTAAGCCGCCCCCTCCCCGTCGTTCCCTCCTCAGCCCTTCCCCGAATTACACACACACGCGCGCGCACACGCACGCACTTTACCTTCAGTTTGTTCCATTCTAACCCCCCGGCCGTGTCAGTGCGATCACAGGAGACACACGGAGGCCCGGAGTGGGGCTGGGGCGCGAGCAGCCGCCGGGGCCGCGCGGGGAGGAGGAACGAAGCTAGGCCGCATGAAATCCCCAGGCTAGATTTCCCCCGCGCCGGACGCCTCTGCCATGGCGCCGGCACCCAGGAAGGCCACGGCCGGGCCAGGCCGGGCGTGCTGCGGGGGGAAGGAAGGCTGCGGGAGGTGGGGTGGGAAGGGCAGGCGGAGGGACCGGGGCCGCCGCGCGGCCGTCGCTGCCGGTGAAGAGCCCGCGGCTGACGGCCGGACCGGGGCGGCGGGGTCCTCAGGGCTCGACTCGGAGTCCGCACGCCTCTCCGCGGCGACCTGTGCACGGTCCCCCCTCGGCCTCCGCCGCCGCCCGCACCCGCGCCCGCCGCCGCCGCCGCGCACAAAGCCCCCCCACCCCGACTCTCGGGGCGCCGCCGCCGCCAAATCCTCGGGTCCTCATTGGCCGCGCGCCGCGGCGCCTGCCGGGAAATGCAGTCCGGGATTGGGGCGCAGGGGGGCCGGGGAGGAAGGGCCCGTCGGCTGGGCGCAGAGGAGGGGCGGCCCGAGGGCGTCGGGCCAGGGCCGGAGCCTGCAGGCGACCAGGCCGACAGGCTGAAGGGAAGGTGCGAAGGAGAGTGAAAGGCAGCACAAAACCACCAGACTGAGAAGACGGGTGGGGTGGGGGCGACAAAACCGTGCTGGTGCGAGGTCTTTGGCACTAATTAGTAAGCAGCACGCCCTGAACGCCACCCGGGACTCGTCAGGGTGACGCCGACTACGCTTCCTAGGCCTTGGAAAGAGCCTACAAGCCGGCACCCGTGCGGAGACCGGGGACGGGCGGAGCAATTCCCGCGCTGTCCGACAGCTGTCAGAGGAGCGCTGCCCCTTCACACGCGGGCCGGCACCCGGAAACCACAGCGGCAGCTGGAGACTGCAGCCTTGCGACGGGGACTGTTCCCCTTTCAGCCGCGGCTGTGAGCGTGTGGTGGTGCCCTGGGTTGCCAGTGGTAGAAGTCGCGGGGAGGTCCGGGAGGCACCCCGACCTCGCCGCGGGCCCCCGGCCCCGCACGCACCTTTCCTGCTAGCACTGCGGGCGCGGAGCTTTGTGGGTAACGACGTCAGCGCCGACAGCATCTCGGGCCGCCGGGGACCCGGGCGGCTCCATGCCAATCACGTGCCGGGCCCGCCGTGGCTCCCCCCAAGACCTGCGCAGCGCCGGACGCGAGGGCTGGGTCCTAGACGGCTCTGGGAAGAGCGAGAGGAGGAAGAGGGAAGCAATTCTCTGTAATCCCTTGGCCCTCCCCATTCTAGGAAATTTATGGAAAACAACGTTAAGGTCCTAAGTATGTGACACAGTGAACCAGTCTTTTTTTTTTTTTTTTTTTTTTTATAGACAGAATCTCACTATGTCGCCCTCGGTAGAGTGTCGTGGCCATCACAGCTCACAGCAACCACAAACTCTTTGGGCTTAAATGATTCTCGTGCCTCAGCCTCCCAAGAAGCTGGGACTAGAGGCGCCCACCATAACGCCCAGCTAAGTGAACCAGTCTTGTAGCAGTGTGCGGACCTGGTGATGAAGAGTAAGAACGTGGCAGCACAGACGTGCAAAGTAAACACAGGCAGCAATCAGATGAAGAAACCGGGAAGGACCCAGCTCTCCATTCTGAGAATAATAAAGCCATATTACTGGTACTCTCCAAAGACATAATGCTAAATCTATTTGGTTCCTTATGCGAAATTTCTGATATCTTTAAATACCACTTAAACAAGAAATTAAAACATTTCTGCAGATCAGCTTTTTTTGTTTTTGTTTTTCTTTTTTGAGACAGAGTCTCACTATGTCGCCCTCGGTAGAGTGCCATTGCGTCATAGCTCACAGCAACTTCGCAAACTCTTGGGCTCAAGCGATTCTCTTGCCTCAGCCTCCCAAGTAGCTGAGGCTACAGGTGCCCACCACAACACCTGGCTATTTGTTGTTACTTCTGTCATTGTTGTTTAGCCAGCCTGTGCTGGGTTCGAACCCACCAGCCTAGGTGTATGTGGCTGACTCCGTAACCACTGTGCTATGGGTGCCAAGCCTCAGATCAGTTATTTTAATGGGTATTAATTATGAATTTATTTTTGCATAACCCTGTTAATAATACTAAAGATAATACTGACAAGTACAAGTTCCCTTTACTGTTAAATCATTAAATATTTTTAAACTTACGCTTTGTGTGGTACCACAAATTGAAACAATCAGTAGAAGCACGCTTTTTATTTGTGATAAATGTCTTTTAAAAACATGAGTGGTCGGGCGGCGCCTGTGGCGCAATGATTGGGGCGCCGGCCCCATATGCCAAAGGTGTGGCGGGTTCAAACCCGGCGCCAGCCAAACTGCAACAAAAAATAGCTGGGCGTTGTGGCGGGCGCCTGTAGTCCCAGCTACTCGGGAGGTTGAGGCAAGAGAATCGCCTAAGCCCAGAAGTTGGAGGTTGCTGTGAGCTGTGATGCCACCACACTCTACCCAGGGTGATAAAGAGAGACTCTGTCTCTACCAAACAAACAAACATGGGTGGTCAAAGAAGGCCACCTGAGCATAGTTTGATTCCATCTATCAAAAAGAGGGGTTAAATTAGTTTTCCTTTTCCTTTATACCTCCATCCTTCAACTGTTGCCTCGACCTGGTACCTGGATTTTCCCCTAGCGGATAAGCTGGCAAATTGTCCCCAGGGATTTTATTTCAGCCTGCTTCTAATAGCCATGCTGACAACAAGAGTTGGAAATTATGTGGTGTAAATGCATAATCTCTTGTTGCAAAACATTAAAAAGTACAGTTAGTAATATAAAATGGCCATTACAAATAATACTTTACATTTTCTGCACCTAACATCTTCTGAGGTACAGAACATGTTAATTCTTCTCTGTAGAAAATGAGCAAGCAATTAACTAAGACAGGTAACACAATTCTCATGGCCAGAGTTGGGGCGGGAGGGGCTTTTTAGTCTCTCTTCTGAAAATTACATATAAAAACTCCCTACAAGAGCCATGTGGGGTGGCTCATGCCTGTAATCCTAGAACTCTGGGAAGCAGATGTGGGTGGACTGCCTGAGCTCAGGATTTGGAGCCCAACCTGAGTAAGAGCATGACCTACTCTCTAAAAAATAGTCAGGCGTTGGGGCAGGCGCCTGCAGTCCCACTACTGGGACTGAGGCAAGAGGATCGCTTGAGCCCAAGAGTTTAAGGTTGCTGTGAGCTGTGACAGGACTACCTAGGGCAACAAAGTGAGACTCTGTCCAGAAACAAAAACAAAAACAACAACAAAAGAACTTCTTACAAGATAAGTCACTTACGCTGAAAGTCAAAGACATTGTCAAGCTTCATAATAGAAGAAGGTAGACATTGCTTTGAACAAATGGATTTCAATCTTCTTAATCCTTCCCTTTTTAGAATAGAATTACTGGCTCGGCGCCTGTGGCTAACGGGCTAAGGCGCCAGCCACATACACCTGAGCTGGCAGGTTCGAATCCAGCCCAGGCCTGCCAAACAACAATGCCGGCTGCAACCAAAAAAATGGCCGGGGTGTTGTGGCAGGTGCCTATAGTCCTGGCTACTTGGGAGGCGGAGGCAAGAGACTTGGTTGAGCCCAGGAATTGGAGGTTGCTGTGAGCTGTGATGCCACAGTACTCTATCCAGGGTAACAGCTTGAGGCTCTGTCTCAAAAAAAAAAAAAAAAGATTAGAATTACTGACATATGGCCATGGTAGAAAACAGCCCATCTTTCAAATGCTGTGCATAGGATTATATCTGGTTTATGAATAATTAATGATTTTTACTGTGCCCAGTTGTACTTGAATACAATGCATGAATAAAAATATTTCCTGGTATAAAATTTCTCCCAGAGAACTAAGAATGCTTTTGCATCCTTTATAATCTTTTCCAGAAAATTACATGTACATGGTAGTGCAGTAATTAATTTAATATTAATGTGAAAGCTATGCCTGCATTTTAGAGCTAAAATTTACCATTGGGAATTTTCAGAGAGGGAGAGGTAAAGAGACCAAAGCTTGCAGATTTTAATTCTAGTAAACGTAGGACGTGAAGAGAAACCGTTAATGTGGAAATGTGGACATCAGACAAGCACAAAGGGACATCTAGTGGCAATACCAAGAAGTTTTGCCTGTTTAATATCGTTGATCCATTTGGTTATTAGCTAAAAAATGCTTTGTGGATTAAAAACAGTCTGCATTTTTACTGAAATTCAATACGCGCCATCTTTCATTCTTAGAAGTGTATAGCCCAGATGAGTAAAGTCTGTGGTCAGCTCACATGTTAGGAGAAGTATTCTCCCTGAGAAAGCGATTCCTTGCTCTCTGGTTTCAGGGTATTTCCACTAAAATTTTTACTAGAGCCAGATAAAGTGGATGGGAAGAGATAACCGAGGAACAAGAATATTTCTAGCTCTTTCACTTTCCCGAGATGGCTCAGTTTCCCATGCTAGGAACTGACGTGCCCCCCAAGCCGGCAGTGCCTACGATCATTTCACAGCCACCACAACATACATTTTATTTAATTTTTCTTCTTCTTCTTTTTCTTTCTTTCTTTCTTTCTTTCTTTCTTTCTTTCTTTCTTTCTTTTCTTTTCTTTTCTTTTCTTTTTTTTTTGAGACAAGAGTCTCACTATGTCGCTCTGGCGTCACAGCTCACAGCAACCTCCAACTCCTGGGCTCAAGCAATCCTCTTGCCCCAGCCTCCCGAGCAATGAGGACTACAGACGCCAGCCACAAGCCCAGCTATTTTTGGAGACGGGGTCTAGCTCTGACTCAGGCCATCCACCCGCCTCGGCCTCCCAGAGTGCTGGGATTACAGGCGTGAGCCACCGCGCCCGGCCTACACGAACGAATGATCATGAACAACATGTTAAGAGAATATGTATAAAGCAAAAGTCTTCAATGGAGTTCATAAAGACTTCACAGCATCCTAGCCTTGGGCCCTGGAGAGGGAGGAAGAGGGATGTTTTCCTTCCGATTCCCGCCCTTTCTGCTAACCCCTGTCCCCCGGCCCCCCGGCCAGCTTCTCTCCGGCGGTTACGGTGTTGAAAGGGAGCAGGCGGAGGGACAAGACATCAACGTGATGTCATTCGTGACTCCCAGATGGTTACCGTGACGACTGTCAGACAAATTACGGCCATCAGTAGCATAAGAGCCTCTTTTAATCTAGTCTTTATTCAAGGGTTTCCTTGGGAGTAGCCACAGCCTACAGCAGAAAAACATCAATCTTGGGCTCCTCAGCACCGACGCTCCCCAAACGAAACCAAACCGCGAAGTCATTTCCCCGAAGGGAGCGCGACTTTGTGGCTTCCTGCGCTGCCAGAAAAGGGCACCGCCCTCCCTAGGATATGAGGGCTCATTGGCTGATGATGTCGTCACTCTGTGACGCAGGGGGGGCGGGGTGGAGCCATGGAGACTTGGCGGCCAGCCGCTCTAGCTTGGGCAGGCGGGGAGGATTGGGAGGAAACTGGGAGGACCGAGGCGGCGGTTCCTGGGAGTCCGGCCGAGGAGGTAGGGGTGGGCCGGCCTGGGCCAGATCTGTCAGGTGGCGGCCATGCCAGCCTCTTATCCAAGCCAGCTCCCTCCGCATCCTGCTCCTCCCGACAGCTTCCAGTACCCACCGCCCTTGACCGCGGCCCCCCAAACTCTAGGTCGCAGCCTCCACTCCCCTCCTTCCGCGCTCCTTCCTGTTCCTTGCCCTGTTGCTTCTGCTCGTCTTCATTTCCAACCACCTCGATCGTCACCCAGGGTGGTTCTCAGGCCTACCCCACACCAGGCTCCTCCCCAAACCCCAAATCCCCCAGGCCCCACAACAGACAGGCCACCCTCCCATGACACCCTCCCAAAGTCACTGACTGAGGAAGCGCGGTTTGCATCCGTGTGGTGAAGTGCCCGAAGCAAAGGTAACCCCTGGAGCCCCAGGACGGACAGCGGGTTAACCGCCGCGTCGGGTCGGGTCTCCTTGCAGCAAAACACCGCCCACCGGTAGTCTGGGTTCGTTCAGAGACTGTTAAAGAGCGAGCTCTGTGGTTGAGGTTTCCATGTAAGGCCGACCTGGTACTACTTTCCCAGCTGCAGGAGAGCAGAGTTGACGGTGTGAGGTACTAAGGCTCCTTGCTGCTCGGTGCTGCCTCTAGCAGAAAAGCGCCACAGGACGGAGAAAGGTTTTGGTGAAGGTGAAGGTTATTTGAAACAGTTTGGGCTCTTGGAGAATCATTAGGGAGGGAAACAGTTTTAGCTCTACTTGAGCGATTAGTAGAGTAGGCACCAAGTGTGTCTTCACAACTGCATAGATGGGACTACTGAGTATAGCTTGCTCAAATACGAAAAGAAAGCTAATTGAAAACAAATCCGTGATATTCACTTTCTACCTATATCTTTTGGGTACAAATATGTCTTGCTTAGCTTTTTAAGTACTTAGCGATCATTCAAGTTACATTACTAATTACCAGAAATCAAAATGTCTCTTCATGAACATTATCCTTCTAGAGATCATTTCCATTTATTGGCATCTCAAATTACCATTCTCAGATCCAGATCTATAAAAATACCATTCATGAGCACGGCGCCTGGAGCTCAGTGAGTAGGGCGCCGGCCCCATATACCGAGGGTGGCGGGTTTGAACCCAGCCCTGGTCAAATTGCAACAAAAAAATAGCCGGGCGTTGTGGTGGGCGCCTGTAGTCCCAGCTACTCGGGAGGCTGAGGCAAGAGAATCGCTTAAGCCCAGGAGTTGGAAGTTGCTGTGAGCTGTGACGCTACTGTGCTCTACTGAGGGCGATAAAGTGAGACTCTGTCTCTAAAAATATGTATGTGTATATATATATATTATTCATGATTGTTGGAAATGAACTTGAAGGGAGATATTGCAGCTTAAGTATGTAAATGTTCTATTCTTGTAATTGTTAAAAAACACTTAAATCCTGATATATTTTAATTGATGTAATTTAAAAATACTTACCTATTTACTCTTTTTCCTAGGCTCCTAGTTGAGTCAACAATAAATATGGCTTTCTACAGTTATAATTCAGTCTTAGTTATCGCTCGAACAAGGTAAGCAATGGAACCTGCCCAATATGCATATAAATTTCATTCTTCTAGATGGAAAGGGTATGTGTAAAAAGATTGGCTAAGCACACAATTAAAACTTTCTTGGTTTTAAGGAAGCTGAGATTTCAGTGTAATTAAACTTACCAACATTTTCTATATGCTTTAGAACTCAGGCTGAGTAATTTTGCAGATGTGTGGTAGAGGTTAAGGAGTATATAATGAGTTTTAGAGGGACACCTCTGAGATGGATGCATGTTACATGAGGCCCTTGGATATAAAGTAGCAAAGCCAGTCCTAGGGCATATTCCTGTCCCATTAAGGTCTGTTATCATTTATTTATTCAGAAGAATATTCACTGAGAACTTACTACGTGCCAGATACCCGGTATCTGGCCATTCAAAAAGTGTTTTATCTTGGCATGCTTCAAAAATAGTCTGAAAGACTGGAAAAAGGCATCTCTTTGCCAGTAACTTTCTTTGCCTGGATCTGTCTTTTTTTGTTTTTTTTTCCAAACAATCTGATGTGGGCAGCGCCTGTGGCTCAGTGAGTAGGGCGCCAGCCCCATATGCTGGAGGTGGAGAGTTCAAATCCAGCCCTGGCCAAAAAAAAAAAAAAAAAAAAAAAAACTGCAAGAAAAAAAAAAAACCAGTCTGATATGTTAGTTTAACTGAAGATTATGGGCTATTGCATTAGCACAGTGGTTCTCAACCTGTGGGTCATGATCCCTTTGGACCATATTAAAGATTTGCGGCATTAGGAAGGTTGAGAATTACTGCATTAGTAGAAAAGGTAGAGCTCCTCACCTGGGTGGGCAATTCTAATTTTTATTCCCAACATTCTTGAGGAATCTTACGTGAAGGGTATTTCAGTTGTAAGTATCTTTCATTTGACGGAGTTCATAGGCATGGCATAGGTAAAGCGATATTATATAATTGGTTAATTCCTACAATGACAATGAAATCTTTCATTAAAATAATATCCCTGTCAGCTCGGCGCCTGTGGTTCAATGGGATAAGGCGCCAGCCACGTACACCTGAGCTGGCAGGTTCGAATCCAGCCTGGGCCCGCCAAACAACAATAATGGCTGCAACAAAAAAAAAAAATACAAGTCTTAGGGAGAAAAGAGTTAAATTTAAAAATAATAATAATAATAATATCCCTGTTCGTGGCTAAAGATACAAGCCTTCCACCTATTTTATGATAGTAGATAAAGACAAGAACATTATCAAACACAACACCTGGAAGAAAGATGTTTGCTATTAGATTTTTTAATTAGTAGTCACAGAGCTTCCAATTCCTAGGAATTATCTTATTACTATTTCACATAGAGTATATAATTCACCCATAGAGCATCTGTTCTGCAATTAGGGTCAAAAGTTATTTTTCATACTTTTATGAACATCATCTACTCCTAAAACATAGGCTTTAAAACCATTGTTTTATTTTAACCAGAAAAAAATACCTATTTCTTTAACTTTCAAGTTTGAATAGTACATGCTTAACTCAGACTGTTGCTCTTTGTTCCAGATTCCCTGGCCATTTTGTCCATCCTACCTGCTCATCTTACTCCCCATCATTTGCATTTCTTCACTTGCCAGATTCCCATTTAAATAAGACATGTATGAAGAACTATGGAAGCAAGAAGTACTCCTATCCTAGTCAGTCAGGCAATAAAACACTTCACTTGCGAACTAGACTAATACAAAAGCTACACACATCAACTTGCTGGCTACGAGAAGTTCCCAGTAAACCTCAGCTGGAGCAAACCACAGAAAAGCTACAGGCAAAAAACTCTCAGCCCACAAAAGAAACTGGCACAAAGATTAAAGAAGGAAAGCGATCTTATAGACAAAAGATTGTGGATGAACTTAAATATTATTACAATGGATTCAACTTACTTTGGATTGACGCCAAAGTTGCTGTCAGAATGGTTTGGAGGCTACTGCACGGACAGGTGCTGACCAGACGAGAGAGACGAAGGGTAGGCAAGAACAATATTTGAGAAAGGAAATGTGAAAAATTTTTTTTCTGAGACAGAATCTCTCTGTTACTCTGAGTAGCGTGCAGGAGCATCAGCATAACTCACAGCAACCTCAAACTCTTGGGCTCAAGTGATCCTCCTTCCTCAGTCTCCTGAGTAGCTGGGACTACAGGCATCTGCCACATACCCACCTAATATTTCCGTTTTTAGTGGGAATGATTCTCACTCTTGCTCAGGCTGGTCTTGAACTCCAGAGTTCAAACAATCCTTCCTCCTTGGCCTCCCAGAGGCTAGGATTATAGCCTTGAGCCACTGTACCTAGTGGAATATGTGAAATTAAAATGAACTATTTGGGAACCAAGTTTTAAACTTCTTAAAATTCATAGGCCAGGGCTTGGAGTCCGTAGCTCAGTGGTTAGGGCAGCGGCCACATACACTGAAGCTGGCGGGTTGGAGCCTGGCCCGGCCTGCTAAACAACAATGACAACTACAACCAAAAAATAGCTAGGCGTTGTGGGGGGTGCCTGTAGTCCCAGCTACTTGGGAGGCTGAGGCAAGAGAATAGCTTGAGCCCAAGAGTTTGAGATGTTGCTGTGAGCTGTGGTGCCACAGCACTCTACCGAGGGCAACCTAGTGAGACTCTGTCTCAAAAAAAAAAAAAAAAAATCCCAGGCCCAGGCATGGTGGTTTGCACCTATAATGTCAGTACTTAGGGAAAAAAAAGTAGAAATCCTAACTGCTAGTGAGAACCAGACCTTCTTACTGAATTTCCTACTTGTCTGTAACTGACTATACAACTGTAGTTAATATTCTTAAAATTTTTATACATTTGCTGGCTGGGTGCCCATCACTTGGTGGTTAGGGCACTGGCCACATGCTCCAGGGCTAGTGGGTTCAAACCCAGCACGGGCTTTCTATAAAATAGCTGGGCGTTGTGGCAGACACCTGTAGTCCCAGCTACTTGGGAGGCTGAGGCAAGAGAATTGTTTGAGCCCAAGAGTTTGAGGTTGCTGTGAGCTATGATGCCACAGGACTCTACTGAGGGTGACAAAGTGAGACTCTGTCTCAAAAAAAAAATTTTTTTTTTATATATTTGTGCTAGGCACAGTGGCTCATGCCTGTAATCCTAGCACTCTGGAAGGTCCAGGCAGGTGGAGCACCTGAGCTCAGGAGTTTGAGACCAGGCCGAGCAAGAGGGAGACCCCTTCTCTACTAAAAGTAGAAGATGGGAGTCATGGTGGGCACCTATAGGCCCAGCTACTTCGGAGGCTGAGGCAAGGGGACACCTGAGCCCAGGACTTTGAGGTTGCTTTGAGCAAGGCTGATGCCGGTGCACTCTACCCAGGGTGACTCTGTCTCAAAAAAATTTTTTGTTTTAACATATTTGTTTATAGAATAGTTGTAATTGTGTTTTTAAATCTCTCCAAGGAGTTAAGAGGCTTTGGGTTTCTGTCATTAATACATCAAGCATATATGTTTTAAAATGATTTTAACTAATACTGTTATTAAAGCATGGACCCCCTAAATTAGATGAAAGCTTAAGAGATACCAATAATATGTTTTGACTGTGATAGATTTCCTTGTTTTTTTTTTTTTTTTTGTAGAGACAGAGTCTCACTTTGTCATCCTCGGTAGAGTGCAGTGGAGTCACAGCTCACAGCAATCTCCAGCTCCTGGGCTCAAGCGATTCTCCTGCCTCAGCCTCCCAAGTAGCTGGGACTACAGGCGCCTGCCACAACGCCCAGCTATTTTTTGATGCAGTTTGGCCACGGCCGGGCCTGAACCCGCCACCTTCAGTATATGTGGCCGGTGCCCAACTCGCTGAGCCACAGGCGCCGCCTGTCATAGATTTCCTTGAAAATATACCATAAAGGACGGCGCCTGTGGCTCTGGCCCCTTATATCAAGGGTGGTGGGTTCAAACCCGGCCCTGGGCCAGCTAAAACAACAGTGACAACTGCAACAACAACAACAAAAAAGCAGGGTGTTGTGGCAGGTGCCTGTAGTCCCAGCTACTCAGGAGGCTGAGGCAAGAGAATCACTTAAGCGCAAGAGTTGGAGGTTGCTGTGAGCTGCGACGCCATAGCACTCTACCTAGGGCGACAAAAGGGAGACTCTGTCTCAAAAAAAAAAAAAAAAAGAAGTATACCATAAATATTACTTTAGAGCTATGGCATACAGAAAAACCTGGCCTTTTCATTTTATAAATAACTGTAAAAAACCTGTCTTGGGTTTTTAACACTTTAAGAACTAAGATGGTCTTTTTAGATTTTGTTTTTGGCATGTCCTAAAATAATCAGTATTGAATATGCATTCAATTCTTTAGCTGTTGAGAACTTGTGCTGATTTCTTCCGCCTGGTCCCATTCATGGTGTTCATAATTGTGCCCTTCATGGAATTCTTAATACCAGTGTTTCTGAAACTTTTCCCCGAGATGTTGCCATCAACTTTTGAAAGGGAATCCAAAAAGGTATGTAGGGTTTTTTAACTTAAAAAAAAATAAATATACTTTTTTAGTGCAGTTTTCAGGTTTACAGAAAAGTTGGGTAAAAGTACAGAGTTCCCATATCCGACATGCCCCCTCATAGTTTTCTTCCATTCTTGTCACCAATAAAGAATCAATATTGATACATTATTAATCAAAGTTTGTATTGTACATACTCTCTGTGTCTGACCGTTCTGTGAGATTTGCAAATGCATCGTGTCATGGACCCATGGGCACAGTACGCCTCAGAACAGTTTCATGTGGACCCACGGGCACAGTACCCCTCAGAACAGTTTCATGATCCTAAAATCTCTGTGCTCCACCTATTTGCTCAACCTGTGGTAACCACTGATCTTTTCACTATCCGTGATTTTGCATTTTCCAAAATATCAGATACTTGGAATCATACAGAGGTTAGCTTTTTCAGATTGGCTTTTTTAACTTACCAATATGCACTTAAAGTTCTCCCTTATCTTTTCATGGTTTATTTCTTTTTATCACTGAATAACAGTCATTTGTAAAGGTAGACCATCGTTTACTTATGCATTCTCCTACTGAAGACACTTCAGTTGCTTCCTATTTTTGGCAGTTATGTATAAAGCTTCAGTAAAATTTGTGTACAGGTTTTTGTGTATATGTAAGCTTTCAGCTCATTGGGGTAAATACCTAGGAGAATAATTGCTGTATCATGTAAGAAACTGCTAAACTCCTGTAGTCCCAGCTTCTCTGGAGGCTGAGGCAAGAGGATCACTTGAGCTCAAGAGTTTGAGGTTGCGTGAGCTATAATGCTACAGCACTCTACCTGGGGTGACATAGTGAGACTCTGTCTCAAAAAAAAAAAGAAAGAAAGAAACTGCTGAACTGATGGGAATACAGAATGGTACTTCCATCAGTAACAAATGAAAGTTCTTGTTTTTCCACATCTTTTCCACCATTTGATGTTGTCAGCAATATCTATTGTTTTAATTTCTAATTCCCTGAGTCACAGGACATGCGTATCTTTTCCCATGCTCATTATCCATCTGTATATCTTCTTTGGGGAGCTGTTTAGATCTTTTGCCCAATTTTTAATTGGGTTGTTTGTTATTGTCATTTTGAGTTCTTGGTAAATTTTTTTCTCAGAAAAAGATTTTATTTTAATTATTAAGCAATATCCTCTCTGTATATTTTGGATAAAAGCCCTTTATCAGATATGTATTTTGTAAATATTTTCTCTGTCTTTTTATTCCTTTAATGGTGTCTTTCACCAGAACAAATGCTCTTAATTTTAATGATATCCAACTTACCAATTTTTTTCTTAGATCATGCTTTTTGATGTTGCAGCAAAAAACTAATTTGCCATGTAAAAGGCCACCAGATTTTTCTCTTGTTTTCTTCTAACGGTTTTATAGTTTGGCACTTTACATGCAGGTCTATGATACATTTTGAGTTAATTTTTGTGAAATGTATAATTTTTAAAACTGTTTCAGTGTCTGGACTACTTTGTTTTTGATATGGATTTTCAGTTTTTCTAGCACCATTTGACATTGCTCTACTGAATTTTAACTTGTTTTTTTCTTTTTGGTTGCACCGGGGCTGGGTTTGAACCCACCACCCTCAGTATATGGGGCTGAGACCCTACTCACTATGCCACAGGCACCGCCCAATTTTAATTTTTTTTTAACTGTTGAAAGAATAAAGAAAACAAAACTCCACTGCTACCAAAGTGACTAATTGGACAGTAGGTATGATTTATTCAGCAAACAGACCCTTCAGCAGCCCCCAAGAAGAGGGTCCCCTCATTAAGCTTGGGGGTCACTGTGAAGGTGATGGGCTGTAAAACAGAAGAGGCTGTTCATTCTCTCCGTTCATTCTGTGGCACTCTGTCAGGCAGTGTATGGTGTGAAGAAGATGGAAGCAAAGAGGGCAACTTTTAAATCAGTGATATTGGGCATGTTTCACGGAAGAGGTTACTTTGGAACCGAGACTTAAGGAGTGAGTGGAATTATACCACAGTCTGTGAAAGGTATTCTGGATAGAAAGAATGGCATTTAAAATGGCTCAACCTAGGGGCCAGGCATAGTGGCTCACACCTGTAATCCTAGCTGTCTCAGAGGCTAAGGTGGGTGGATTGCTTGAGCTCAAGAGTTTAAGACCAGCCTGAGCAAGAGCGAGACCCTATGTACTAAAAATAGAGAAATTAGCCAGGTACTGTGGTGGGTGCCTATAGTCCCAGCTACTGGAGGCTAAGGCAAAAGGATCCCTTGAGCCCAGAGTTTGAGGTTGCTGTGAGCTGTGCCAATGACAAGTCCCTCTGTCACTCTAGCCTAGGGCAACAGAGTGACATCCTGTCACCAAAAAATAAATAAATAATAAAATGGCTCAAGGATTTGAGAGTATGGCAGAGTCAGAGACTACTAGTTGGTTGTTTTTGTTGTTGTTGCAGTTTTTGGCCAGAGCCGGGTTTGAACTCACCACCTCGGGTATATGGGGCCGGCGCCCTACTCCTTGAGCCACCCTACTAGTTAGTTTTTTGTGGTTGAAACAGAGAGTCCCAGGGGATCAATGGCAAGAAACAGACAAAAGTGACTGTTGGGTCAGGTTGGAAACCATCTACCTGCCTAAGAAAATTTAGACTTTACCTTTGCCCCTGGGGAAATACAGAAGGTAACGTTTTAAGCAGGGGTGGGTGACATGATTTAGAAAAATAATTTTGGGGCGGTGCCTGTGGCTCAGTGGGTAAGATGCCGGCCCCATATACCAAGGATGGCAGGTTCAAACCCGGCCCCGGACTAACTGCAACAAAAAAATAGCCGGGCGTTGTGGTGGGCGCCTGTAGTCCCAGCTAAAGAAAAAGAATTTTGCTGGCATGAAGGACTAAAGAGGGCAGAGCCAAGGCAGGTTAATCATCTGGAATGCGACTGCAATAGCCCAAAGAGAGACAGAGCTTGAGTAATGAAATTGATAATAGGAATAGAGACATGAAGAGCGGCGTGGGAGACATTAGGGCAAAATCAGATTGCAAGATTTAACTGCCTGGCAGTGGTTTCATGTACTTACACTGTGCATTCCTCTTGGGTGGCACTTGCCCATTATACTTTTACATTAATGTGCAGAATAAGTGGTTTATCATTGGTCACTAATGTTTGTCTCTCCCACTAGACTAGACGTTCTGGGAAGGCGGTAAGTCTTAGATTATTTGTGCTCATTTTATCCCCAGCACCGACTACATAGTTGATAATAAATAAATGGATGGATATTAAGAATATGGATGGATGAAATGTGGGATTAAATGGGTTCTAACCATGGTATTGCCACTGTGTGATTTTGCCTTTTTAAAAAATTATTTTGGCTGAGTCTTTTAAGATCTCTTTAAAAATCAACAATTCTTATGGTTGAATGATCATTAGCATTTCCTGGGCAACTTAAATGAATAAATACACACACACACACACACACACACACAAGAAGGCAGCTTCCTGTTCGTTTCCATCCCCCTGAGCTCTGACCATAGTTATGTTGAAAATGTTACCATACGACATTTCTGATTATGAACAAAGATTAAGAAATACTGGACAGGGCGGTGCCTGTGGCTCAAGGAGTAGGGCGCTGGCCCCATGTACCAGAGGTGGCAGGTTCAAACCTGGCCCCGGCCAAAAACTACAAAAAAAGAAAAAGAAATACTGGGCAGGCTTGGCGCCCATTGCTCAGTGAGTAAGGCACCAGCCATACACTAAAGCTGGAGGGTTCAAGCCTGGCCCGGTCCTGCTAAACAACAATGACAACTGCAACCAAAAAATGGCCAGGTGTTGTGGTGGGCTACTTGGAAGGCTGAGGCAAAAGAATCACTTAAGACCAAGAGTTTGAGGTTGCTATGAGCTGTGATGCCACAGCACTCTACTGAGGGTGACATAGTAAGACTCTATCTCAAAAAAAAAAGAAAGAAAGAAAGCTGGGCAACCTGAAGTCTAAACAGTATACATTTAATGCTCTCCTGGGTAGTGCATGTTTGTTAGAGCACTTGAGTTCTTGTAATTATGTTTATTTACTATTTAAAGTATTTTAGTGTAGCATTCATTTCTTAGTTTTCATTGTTTGTAAAGCAAAATTCAGAGCCATTCAGACAAGGGGTTGGCTTAACCAACAGCCTACATGGTTTAGTCCATGATAAGAGATGGTACCCTTAGCCAGGCGTTGTGGCGGGCGCATGTAGTCCCAGCTACTCAGAAGGCTGAGACAAGAGAATCGCCTAAGCCCAAGAGCTGGAGGTTGCTGTGAGCTGTGACGCCACAGCACTCTATGGAGGACTACAAAGTGAGACTCTGTTTCTAAAAAAAAAAGAGAGAGAGAGATGGTATCTTATTCTAAATCTTTTATCTATCAAGTGCTTATGACCATTGTACTAGTGAGGAAAAAAAGGTAAGATTAAGGAGACAAGTTCCAAATAGAGGCTTTTTATTTGCCCCCTTCAGTCAGATCTGAACACACTATTAACACATGATATAGAGATAAAGTGACAGGCATTTTTCTCTCATTTTTATCTACCAATTTGCCATCATGAAAGACTGATTAACATTTTGCTCCTCTACAATTAAGGAAGAAAAACAGAAAAAGAAAATGGCTGCAAAGTTGGAAATAGCAAAATTTCTTCAAGAAACAATTACAGAAATGGCGAGGAGGAACAGAGCCAAGTTGGGAGATGTTTCTACACAACTATCGTCCTACGTCAAACAGGTGTCAGCCTTGGAGATGATACCAGACAGCTTCTGGGCTGGGGCTCTGTGAAAAATTCATGTCATCATGGAGCTTCCAAATCTTTGAAATTTCCAGTATCTCATTTACAAATATACAATATTATAAACATTGATAGTATTTTGCAGAAAAGCTTATCTTAAAGCAGTAACCAGTATGTTGAAGAGGTTGATAACCTCTTGGAAAAAACAGTAGATTTAGAGTCAAACTTTTAAACCAATCCTGATTTTTCAGTTGATTAAGTGTGACCGCAGATTTCTGTACTTTTTTTTTTTTTTTAACCAAGGGGCCCATTTCCAGACATTAGATAGAGCCTATAAATGCTATTTGAAATGTCTCTTTCAATTTGTGTATTAGGAAGGCTAAATTAAGTAGGAAACATATTTTAATTAAAGTCTTTGTCCCACTGCCTAGGTCCAAACAGGCCACAAGCCCAGCACAAAAGAGATAGTTCGGTTTTCCAAAGTATTTGAGGACCAGCTAGCCCTGGAACACTTAGATCGACCTCAGCTGGTTGCCCTTTGCAAACTGCTAGAACTGCAGACTTTTGGAACCAACAATTTGCTCCGCTTTCAGCTCCTAATGAAACTGAAGTCCATAAAAGCAGATGATCAAGTAAGAGCTTAACCATAGCTGGGGGGAATTATCAAGGTATTGGGAGATAGATTCCATAGGGTGACTTCATGATGCAGTAAGAATTTTCTATTGAGGGTGGTGCCTGTGGCTCATTGAGTAGGGCACTGGCCCCATATCCCGAAGGTGGCGGGTTCAAACCCGGCCTCGGCCGAACTGCAAAAACAGAAAAATAGCCGGGCGTTGTGGCGGGCGCCTGTAGTCCCAGCTACTCAGGAGGCTGAGGCAGGAGAATTGCCTAAGCCCAGGAGTTGGAGGTTGCTGTGAGCTGTGTGATGCCATGACATTCTACCGAGGGCGATAAAGTGAGACTCTGTCTCTACAAACAACAACAACAACAACAACAAAGAATTTTCTGTTGGATCTGGTCTTGGACCAGTTCTGGAAAAACGAGTGGTTTAAACAACATTTATGACAACTTGAATTTTGATTACTCATTTTAGGCATTGTTTGTCATACACTGACCATTTTCTTGAGAAAGCTAATATGAAATGTTAGTTATCTGGATGACTTAGTTGGGACTAAGCTAAAGCATTTAGGACCTGCCAGTAAGGAAACAGCAGCTCAGTAGGTCCTGACACAGCCTCCTCACTCCTCTGCTCTCCTACTGAGAGGCCGGGGCCAACGTTACTATTCTGCCAAGTGCGTTCGCCTGGCAAGAAGGGGTGCCAAGCACAATGCTGGGAGGAAAAGCAGAGCCCAGACAGCCTTGTAGAAGAAAGGCACCATTGGACTGTAACTGCTAATTAGGCTCCTTTAAAAAATGGAAAGACTGTTTCTTGAATCTGAATCAGCGACTCTAAAGCATTCTGCCTCAGTGAGCAGGTTTCCCAGAACTGAGAAAGCATTGGCCTCATTTAGATTTCAGTTGTTGCTTTCACAAGTTTGGAATAAACAGTCCTGGTTCCAGAAGGACCACAGTTTTGGGTCACACCAAGCAAAAACTGTTATTTATTAAGGGAGTCTTGTGGACCAGAGAGTTGAGACCATTTCTGGGGTGATGGTGGTGGGGAGATGGGAGCAGAACAGTACTTGGACATGTAACAAATGGCACCTCTAAATCTTTTCAAGTTAAGTATTTTTCTAATGAACCTTAAAGCTGCAATGGGAGAGAAAAGGCATAGAGATGTCCTAACCAGGCAAAATGCAAATCAAGAGAAGAATTACTTTGGTGACAGAATATTGAGGAGTAGTTATGTAAATACTTCCAATATTATTAACAGCTGTTAGCAGGATTCCCTTTATTCCAATCGCTACCTTCCTAAGCTGCCTATGTAGCAGTCTATGTAGGGGCCAAACTGTGAAAGCCTCTGATTCTGTGATTCCACAGATTTGCTGGAATTTAGGGGTTCATTAAAATTGGAATCTAAACATCCAACATCTGGGCATAGTGGTCACGCCTGTAATCCCAGCATGCTGAGAGGCTGAGGAGGGTGGATTGCCTGAGCTCAGGAGTTGGAGACCAGCCTGAGCAAGAGCGAGACCCCATCTCTAAAAAATAGCCGGGCGTTGTGGTGGGCACCTGTAGTCTCAGCTACACAGGAGGCTGAGGCAAGAGGATCTCTTGAGCCCAAGAATTTGAGGTTGTTGTGAGCCAATAGGCCATGACACTCTACCTGGGGCAAGAAAGTGAGACTCTGTCTCAAAAAAAAAAAAAAATCCAATACCCATTCCTTATATTTCTTTCAGATAATTTCCAAAGAAGGGGTGAGGACTTTGAGCGTGTCCGAACTACAGGCTGCCTGTAGGGCCCGAGGGATGAGATCACTGGGTCTCACTGAGGAGCAATTGCAACAACAGCTCACAGAGGCAAGTAGCAGCAGCTCCTGGACCGGCCTTCTCCACCACAACTTCCCTCCTGCAATTTGCACAGCTCATTTTGTGATTTCTGCTTTACAAGTGAACCATCATACTTCATTTGCCTTATTTTGTTGAGCAGTGGGATGCTGAAGAAGCTAGACTGATTTTTCAATTTGGCTGGGATGGAGTTCTGTATTAGTTTTCTGTTGCTACTTAACAAGTCACCACAACCTTAGAGGCTGGACACTGTGCCCATTGTAGCTCATGTTCTGTAGGTCAGAAGTGCAGGCTGTGGGGTAGGACCCACAACCAAGCTCAGTTTGCTGGCTGAACTTAGTTTTTGCAGCTGTGAGACTGAGTTCCTTGTTTCCTGGCTGGCTTTTAGCCCCAGACCTTGAGATCACCTGTATTCATTGCCTCTTGGCCCCTTCATCTGCAAAGCCAGCGACTGAGAACTTCTCAGTGCCAGATCCCCTCATGATTAAAACTTCAGACTTCACCTGTGTTTGACCTCTAGCTACAGATTAAGGTCTCATGTGATTAGGTGAGTCCCACCTGAATAATCTCCCTATCTCAAGTTCAACTGACTTGAAACCTTATTTATGTCCCTAAAATAGTGTTTGATTGAATAACGGGGGGAATAGTGTGGATACACCATGGGCAGGGAGTCTTGGACCCACCTTAGAATTTCACCTACTTCAGGTACTTGAAAAAATTCTAATTTGAAAACCTGTCAACTGTGTGAATCTGTGTAGAGGTCTTGACCTTGCCTGGTGGCCCACTTGGGGCTGCTCTCACAGTTAGCGCCCCAAATCAATGTAAAGTGTTAGGGATTTTTTGCATGTTTTTTGAGACAGTCTCACTTTGTTGCCCTGGGTAGAAGAATGCCATGACATCATAGCTCACAGCAACCTCCAACCCCTGAGCTCAAGTGGTCCTCCTGTCTCAGTCTCCCAAGTGGATGGGATTATAATGCCTGGCTAATTTTTCTATTTTTAGTAGAGATGAGGTCTTGCTCTTGCTCAGGCTGGTCTCAAACTCCTGAGCTCAAGCGATCCTCTTGCCTCAGCCTCCCAAAATGCTAAGATTACAGGCATGAGCCACCGTGCCCTGTCCACATTCACTTGTTACATTGGCAAAAATCAGAATTTGATAACATACTGTGTTGGTGAGGGGTAGTCATGCATTGCTGATAAAAACTTCCATAGAAAGAAACTTGGCAATATTTTTCAAAAGTAAAAAATGCATGTACTTTTTTTCGTTGAGAGGTGAGATCTTGCTCTCTCGCTAGGCTACAGTGCAGTGGTGCGATCACACTCTGGGCTCCAATTCCTTGGGCTTAAGTGACCTTCCCTCTTCAGCTTCCTGAACTGCTCGTTGGCCTAGCAATTTCTCTTCTGAGAATGTGTCCTATATTCCTGTACATGTGCAAAATGACATACCCACTAGATGGTCTATTGTAGCACTACTGAAGATCAGAAACAGCCTAAAGTTTATTAATAGGAAAATGATCAAGTAAGTTATGGCATTTCCATATAATGGAATCCTTTACAGATATTTAAAAAGGATGTAGCTCTATTATCTATTGATATAAATAAATCTCCAGGATATTTCAGTAAAACAAGACAAACAAAAAAAGCAAAAGCTAAACAGTGTGTATATGTCACCCTTTGTGTAAAGAAAGAATATGTAAGTATGTGTATTTGTATATGCATGGGCTGTCTCTGGAAGATTCCATAGGGAGTCAGTATCAGTGGTTGCTTCTAGGGAAGAGAGTAGCTAGAGAACAGAGGTGGAAGGCGGACGAAGTTTTACCAAACCTTTAATTTACCTTTTGAATTTTGTCTCTTGTGCATGTATTGATGATATAAAATCTCTTTTAAAAAAATGCTTGGCTTGGCTCGGCACCTGTGGCTCAACGGGCTAAGGTGTCAGCCACGTACACCTGAGCCGGCGGGTTTGAATCCAGCCCAGGCCCGCCAAACAACAATGACAGCTGCAACCAAAAAATGGCTGGGCGTTGTGGCGGGCGCCTGTAGTCCCAGCTACTTGGGAGGCAGAGGCAGGAGACTCACTAGAGCCCAGGAATTGGAGGTTGCTGTGAGCTGTGATGTCACAGCACTCTATCCAGGGTGACAGGTTGAGGCTCCGTCTTAAAAAAAAAAAAATGCTTGGCCAATTTTATACTGGAAAACTTCCATCTCATTCTCATTTTAACATGTATTCTTAGGTTCTTAGTGAGGCTGATTTATCCTTCCACATGATCTACTTTTTATCTAAGAGAAGACTTAGCCACCTTGCTCCACAACTGGGTGGAGAGCGAGTGAATTCTCCCTCTCTGCCTCAGGGGGCCGCCCCGATGAACCACACGAGCTGGGGGAAGCTGTCAGTGAGGGCAAGCAGTGGATGGCCGCACACTGTCCGCCTGTAACATTCTATGGTTTATCCCATTCTCCAGTGGCAAGACCTCCACCTGAAGGAGAATGTCCCTCCTTCCCTTCTGCTCCTGTCACGCACCTTCTACCTGATAGATGTGAAGCCAAAGCCGATTGAGATCCCACTAAGTGGGGAGGTGAGTACCTGGATTCACAGAGAGCCTGGATTTCCTCATAACTGGGACCTCTCCACTAATGTCTTGTGTACATTTGCAGTCAGAGCAGGCATTGCTTTTGGCCCAGCTGGCTTTTAAATGTTTTTTAAAAATTCTAAAAAAAAAAAAAAAAAAAAAAGCCACTCAAACTACTATAGCCAAAGGGCTACAGACTACTGTTGCCTTTAATCTCAATTTTAGGAATTTCACTAATAGGAGTACAGTTTATTCTTTCTGCTTAACTATTTCGCCTTCATTTACAGATAAGCCCCTCCCTTGTGCCCTGCTTTCTTTTAGGCTGAATGGGTCCTGTTCTTTCAAGTCCATTCCATTTACCCAGATTCCTATCAATTTTTCCAGTGAATGGCTAATCTAGAATGTAAACTTTGTCTTTCTTCAACTCATTTCCATTTTTTTTTTTCCCCTTGAACTCAACAACTTTCCCCCTCTTGGAATAGCCCAGGATTGCCCAATCATTGGAATATCTTACTCTGGGCCCATCAGGCCTCTTGCTTCTGACCTGGGAGCTTCATGTCTCACTAGAACCTTCCTGAGAGGGAAAGGAAAGTCCATTGCAGAAGACGCTGCACATGTAGTTCAGTAGATTAGTCTAGTGCAAATGAGGGCCAGTCATTTCCAATCTCAGTTATGCTCTTGTCCTTGTTCAAGTCCAGCATGAAAAATCTGCTTCAGGAAACACCATTTTGCCTTCCTTTTTCTCATTTCCAGAGACTAATCTGATCTGGAGCTTTGTCCAGTAAGACCTCTAGGGAGGTTAGGAGCAGTTTTGGAGTATATACCATGTTCTTAAAGGCAGGCCAGTGTGTTCTTAGTCTGTCATACTCCTAGATCCATTTGAGGCAGACCAAATTGGATTTGTCTAATTGTCATTCTTAGACTGCTCTCAGGGGCAAGGAAATGTTGGAGTGTCACCGTGTCTCACAGCTAAATTTGGATTCTTTGGGTTCTCAGAATTATTCTAGATGGGCACAAACTATCCAGATGTTTCTTTCTAGATTGGGTGAGAAAGGAACTAAGGACAAAATAACAAGCTCCCAGCATTACATTCTTTTTTTTTTTTTTTTTTTTTGAGACAGAGCCTCAAACTGTCACCCTGGATAGAGTGCTGAGGCGTCACAGCTCACAGCAACCTACAAGTCCTGGGCTCAAGCGCGTTTCCTGACTCTGCCTTCCAAGTAGCTGGGACTACAGGTGCCCACCACAATGCCCGGCCATTTTTTGGTTGCAGCCATCATTGTTGTTTGGCGGGCCCAGGCTGAATTCGAACCCGCCAGCTCAGGTGTACGTGGCTGGCGCCTTAGCCACTTGAGCCACAGATGCTGAGCCAGCTCCCAGCATTTTATTAGCTTTTTTTTTTTTCATCTATGTTTTTGAACTTACATTCTCCATATATGCAAAATGAGAACAGGAAGCATGCTAGTTTCTGTAAAGAATTTAGAGACTCTAATCACATATATTGTAATGTTGGATTTATGTAGCCCTTTTCCTTCAAAGTACACAAATTATTTATTTATTCATTCTTTAATTTTGAGACAGTCTCGCTCTGTTGCTCAGGCTGAAGTGCTGTTAAGTCTTAAGCCTCGGACTGCTAGGCTTAAGCAATCCTGCTTCAGCCTCCAGATTAGCTAGGACTACAGGTGTACACTACCACACCCAGATCATTTTTTCTATCTTTAGTAGAAACGAGATCTTGCTCTTGCTCAGGCTGGTCTCGAACTCCTGGGCTTAAGGGATCCTCCTGCTTTGACCTCCCAGAGTGCTAGGACTGCTGGCATGAGCCATTGAGCCTGGCCATATACAAATAAACTACTTCCAAAGAGCAGTGATAAATCTGTTCTTCAAATCTAAGTAATTCCTAAAGATAGGTCAGCTAGCTATTCTATCGACACCCCCTATTCTAATCTGTCATCTTTTTTTTTTTTAATTTCTGAGACAGTCTTACTCCGTTGCCCCAGGCTATCTTGCCATGGAGTAACTGTAGCTCACAGCAACCTCAAGAGGCTCAAGTGATCCTCTTGCCTCAGCCTCTTGAGAAGCAGGGACTATAGGCCCTACTAGACACAATGCCCAGCTAGTTTTTCTATTTTTAGTCTCACTCTTGCTCAGGCTGGTCTTGAACTTCTGAGCTCAAGCAATCCACCTACCTCAGCCTTCCAAGTGTCTGTAATCTATTCTAATACCCCGCCATCCCCATTTTCCTTGTTTTACTGGAGTTTCTTTTATTTAACAACTACCATCTTAGTAATCAGGCAAATTTATCATTTATTATTAGATACTAAAAACAAATTTTTACTAAGTTATGTCAGTGGTATTAGAAATTGAAAAATGGCAACTTTTTCTGAGACTGAGAATAGGACCAGAATCGGCAAATCAGGGGCTTGTTAATGACAGGATTTTAAACTTTAGAATCTAATCAGAGTACAGCCTGTGTATGTAGAGTGTTTAAAACTCAAAGAGAAGTAATGCTAAGTTGCTATTTCAGGGACATATTTCATATGTTACTCATAAAGGGTGTAGTTGCAGGAGGAAGTCAGGGATTTAGTGGTAAGCAAATTGTGCTAAGAGGGCTTGACTACCGAAAAAGACCTTCTGAGTTTTAATAAGAGCAGAAAACTTATGCATATATAAAACGTTTCTCTCCCTAGGCTCCAAAGACAGATATTCCTGTGGAATCACCTAATTCCCCCAAATCTAAAGAAAACCTGGTGGATTTTGCACCTCAGCTGAAGGGAACTAAGGTTAGACTGTTGCTTTCCATTTGGTTAATTGGGTTTTAAAAAAAGGAAATAGGTTAATTTTCTCCATTTTTAATTCCTTTAATGAAACAGAATTTCAGTACAATAATTATCCCTTAACAAGGAATATTCATTGCACTGTTTGATCTGTTTCTAAGAAAGTTCACCATTTGGGGTGGCACCTGTGGCTCAAGGAACAGGGCGCTGGCCCCATATACCCGGGGTGGTGGGTTGAAGTCCGGCCTCGGCCAAAACTGCAAAAAAAAAAAAAAAAAAGTTCGTTCACCATTTGGTTATCTGTAGTTAGGTTCCAGATTTTGCCTTTGGAATCCTGTGCTAAAATATGAAGTAGTTGTTCCAAGTTCTGGTAGACATGGCAGTGGGCTGCAGATATAGTACTATAACACTACGTATACATTTTGTTTTAAATCAGTAACCTCTCAGTTCTGATGTTTAAGGATGAAAACTTTATACCATCACAACCAGTTATACCATCACCTATAAAACCATCGAAGCCTATTTCATTACCTGAAGGATCCATTGCTTCTTCTAAAGAAGCTGTAAGTATCTCAAAAAAGGAACCCCCTACCCCCGCCAGTTATCTTTAAGGGTAGTTGAGAATCTCTAGAATTATAACTATTGCAAAACATTTCACAATTCTTCCTGTCATCCAAACAGGAAGTTGTAGGCTGAACTTTAGTCATTTTATAACCACTACATTTTTTAGTTCAATTATTCAAAAGCAAAAAAAAAAAAGAAAGAAAAAAGATTAACCAATGCAATTGTGGATCAGACTTAACCATGCTAAGTCTAGAAGCTAATTACAATATAGGCAGATCCTTATTTTTGCATGCACCAGATGGAAATAGTTTGTGTATGTGTACTTTACAAATGCTTCTGGTGTCAGGAAATACTAGCAGGAAAGCAGTTTAAGTTTTAGGAGAAATGTGCGTAAAACATAACTTATATATCCACTTTTCCCATTCGGGTGAAGGAATCTGGGTTAAGAAGAGAAAGCGTGACACAAGTGAGCAGTAGGGCGGTCATGGGAGAGGCGAGTTGCGAGGTGGCCCTGCTGGCTCCAAGGCCCCATGGAGCTGCTGGTAGGGAAGAATCTGTGAAGGCAGACGGGGTGAGCATCCGAAGAGGAATCCCAGGGCACACACGGGCCTTGCTTTCTGCATGCCTGCCTTTTATCACCAAGGTATATTATAAACTCAGATTCGACTTTTGTGGTCTGTCATTATTTTGATCAAGAAAACAGAAGAGGTTTTCAGTGGTAACCCCTGAAGAACTTACACATATCATTGTGACCAAGGCCTAAAATCCTTGTATTTTATACCTAGACACTCCAGGCCAAATCACAAAAGACATCCCAGAACAGCAAGTCTAGTTCAAAAGGAGCATGAGGACTACTTGAGGACAGAGCTCACTCTCCCCAGCTTCCGGCCCTCAGCAGTCCGACCTTCCAGCTAGGACTATCTGTCTGGCTTGAGCTAGAGGATCAGCTATGTAGCCCTTGGGGCTAGTCCTTTAGAAGCCTTGTACCAACTATTCCAAGTGATGTCAGCGGTGAGGCCAAGTTCAGACCATTTAGAGAACTAGAACTGCAAAGTCCATTTCTTTGTACCATTATGTCATTCCACCAAACTTTGTTCAAAGCCCACCCTCCACTATGTTGTTTTGGAACATCCACCTTTATATGCATGTCCCTTAAGAGAGGACATTTTCTGCATGATGGAGTCAGCTTGGCACCTTACATCACTCTGCCTCCCATGGCTCAGTGCCAAGTAAGAACTTGGAAACTTTGAAAACCACTTTAAGAATACCAGACCAACTTCTTAGAACAATCCATTGGCACGAACAGTACCCTCGAAAGCAAAGTACCTTATGAGACGGGATGGACATTCTCCCCAGTAAGGTCTTTCTGGCTATGAAGAAGAGAAAACTCCTTGGAGAAGAAAATGGGGAGTGAAATAGACTGGCAATCACAAAAGTTTGGCTGCTGCATAGCTGCTCTGATATCCCCTTTGTGGGCCTGCATAAGCTGCCAAAATTTAGGAGACAGCCACTACTCTAGCACACATGGCTTTCATTAGCCCCCATTTTGCTAGGAAACATAATTAAGGATTTAAGTCTTAACCATTTGTTTGTGCGGGGTGTTTTTCTGTTAGTGTTGGAGGTGGCCCCATGCTGCCCAGTGAGGAGTATGGCATTCAGTTATTTATGTGCAGTGTTGTTAATACTGAGTAACAGATACAGCTTTCTCCCCTTGGGGAGGGGTCAGAGGGGAAAAGTATTTTCCACTTTATTTATCACTGTAGGTGATAAAAGTAAGATTTCTTCTTTACTTGCTGTGAAGTTACAAGATAAGAGTCAGTTAAACCAAGTAAAATGCGAAGCTGCCCTTTCTGGGATCCCCTAAATGAGGAATATCACCAGCAATTCATAGCAAAAATATAGTGTTGAAAATGCTTCCTAAATCTCTGCTCCATCAGAGGACAAGCCCCACCATGTCCCACTAATGAATTCTACTTCTCTAAGAATGGTGAACCCTTTCTGTACAAATACAGCCTTCCATGGATCTTGCCATTGGCCTAGCAAGGTGATTCATAATAAATTTTCATGTTTTTAAAATGATGGGTATCTATTTTAATTAGTCTACATTTAACGTGTTAAATGTGGTGAAGGAATTAACTGTCAACCTGCTCACTCCTGTTTTTGCTGAATGAGTCATAGGCACTGTTAGGCCGATTATCATTTCTTCCTGGCTTTCTCTAGGAGCAGAGTGGGTATCATAGGTGGAGGGACTGGAGTCACTTGATAAACCTTTCTTCCCATTCTTAAAATAGTAGCTCACTTAGGGTGCCTGCTGGGTTCCACGATTGTTAGACCTAACCCCACGCTGAAACCTAGCTAGTGGCATTCTGGTAAATGATCAACAACCAACTCTTTGAGGAAGGAAAGCCCTGATTTATAGCATTTGCACACCAGTGGTTAAATACTCCCACCTTGGCTGATTTAAACCTCCCAACAAGGGTTCACCCAGCAGTGCAGAGTGAACTGCACTGATGTGCAAAGATGTGCACCATTGGCTCTTGGGAACACATCACACGGCCCCAGCTCTCTCAGAGCAGTAATGAGAGACCATGAAACCACTGCACTAGCATGTTCATGAAACCTATCACTATTACCTGCTGAGAAGTGCATGTGGGAGGCAGCACAGTGTGACACTGAATACTATTGTGTTCACTGAGAGGGACCTGCCTGGGTCTCCTCTGTTAGCTGGGTTCTTGCTACCCTTCCCTCTCCTGAGCTGACCGTTGAGGGAATGAAAGGCTGTGCCAGGCTGCTCTTGGCTTCCTGTCCCTGCTCTCTTCTCTACAGATGTACCAGTCATCTCTCTGGGTATGACTTTAGGCCATCTGTAAGAACAGTGATGTTTGTCTAGGCCTGTGTCTCAGAATTTTGCTGCTATAGAGAAGAGCTGGTGGCACCTGACACTATGGCCCTGCTCTTGTGCCATGTCTAATTCAGTACTTCACTCATTACATACAAGTCAGACTGGTGATGTCAAACCAATGTGCGGTGATGCTAAAACCTAGGCTGAAGATTTCTCACCACTCAGATGCATGTAACTTTAAAGCAGACGGGCACATTACCCAGCATCAACCGAGACTCCGGCCCTCTGGCTCCCCCCAGTGGAGGCTGGAAGACACAGCAACTTCATTACCACTGAGGAAAAAGTCCTGCTTCCTCTGCTGTTTAATCTTACTTAACCTGCGATCAATACTGATCGCAATTATGGCAATTAGAAAAGATGGAAAGGCAGCATTGATTAATGCCATGGTGATCCCAGCCTCTAATCTTTTAACCCTCAGGAAACCAGACAGCTTCAGCACCTTGACAACACATCTTCATCAGATGAACTGGTTCCTCTCCCCAGGAGACTCGATCTGGTCATCTAAGTAAAATGGCCGTTTCATTTTTCTCATGTCAATTTCACTATCTTTTATTTGGCAGCCACCTCAGTCTCTGGGGAAATTCATGGTCGATTTGAGTAGCAACAGCAGGAACACCACTGTTAAAATGACAGTGCCTTATAATTTTTTTGGCACCTCTCCCAAGAGCACAGAAAACCTTTTAGATTCTCCATCCATTCACACAACATTGGTTCAAGGGAGGGCTAAGGCAGAAGTTATGATCACTATTCTACAAGGAAAGACACTATTGCATGGTCTGGAAGCAAATGATTTTAAGAGCTAAAATTCATTTCCTGGCTCTGTTCACCAAATTATGTTCCCTTTAACATAAACACAAAGTGTAATATGTTAACAGTTGCATATTTACAGAGAGAAACAGAATTTTACAATAGTGTCCAATATGGTAGCTGCCAAAAAATACCTAGCTCAGAAAGGAATTTTTTTTTTTTTAATGAGATAGTCTCACTCAATCACTCTGAGGTTGAGTGCTATGGCATCACAGCTCAAGGCAACCTCAAACTCTTGGGCTCAACTGATTCTCTTGCCTCAGCCTCCCAAGTAGCTGGGACTACAAGCACCCACCACAATGCCCAGCTATTTTTGAGATGGGGTCTCACTCTTGCTCAGGCTGGTCTCAATTGAGCTCAGGTAATCCACCAGCCTCAGCCTCCCAGAGTGCTGTGATTATAGGCATCCACCATATCGCCCAGGTATTTTTAGAGACAGGGTCTCACTCTTGCTCAGCGTGGTCTCAAACTCCTGAGCTCAAGCAATCCATTGGCCTGGGCCTCCCAGAGTGCTGGATTACAGGTATGAGCCACTGCGCCAGGCTATCAGAAAGGAAATTTAAAGCACCAATCCCAGTTCTCCTACAGAAATGAAAACATACTGAACTTCCTTTTGCATTAATCAGTAATCTAACAAAAAAATGAGCTTTAAAAAAATGAGGCTGAGGAGCAGGGAGCAGCTCAGCAGTTAAGGTACTGAGAAGCCAGAATCTACTTGTAAGGACAGGGACAACCAGCAGGTGGCAGAAGTCAATTTGAAGCAGCCAAAACCACAAAAACATTCAGAAAATCTTTTTCCCTTTCCTGAGGGATGGGGTGGAGTTTGGAAAGGAAGCCAAGAGCTGTGACAGTCCCAACAAATGTGGCCTGGTCACATGGATACCGGGAGAATGGTGGGAGTGAGAGTTGGGGTGGGGATAGATTATGAACAAAGTAGGTTGGGAAAAATGAAGCCAAGGTACCTGAATGAAAGACCAGCCCCAGGTGACAAGTTTTGTGTTTCTGCAGACCCTTGTTGAATAATCCTTGGTTTTCCTCTTAATCACCCTTTTGGCTAATCCAAGGGAGGTGCCTCCACCCCTGTCCAACCCCATCAGTTTCCTCAGCTGGGCTGTCCCTTGGCGCTGTCTGCCCAGCACACCCCTGGTGCAGGGACAGAGGTTCCTGCCCACGATGCAGACATCTTCTTTTCCTGCCTGAAGAGGTTGGTCCTGGAGGTCTGGGTGCAGGACCTAGGAGGAAGAGGTTACAAGGAAACTTCGGGGAGCGTGCAGTGCTCCCAGGCCCGGCAGTCACCCTTCTGTCCAGTGCACACTCCCTCCCTTCCCACACAGCCCATATAAAATGAAGCAGCAGCAATTTTTATTGAGGGACCTAAACTGAAAATAGGTTTAGAACATAATTTAAAAAAATAAAACAGCAAAAGTAGCAAAAAATATATGACCTTTTAAAAACATTTTCCTTTTTTTTTTTCTTTTTTCTTTGTTTTTAATATATAGCAACTGATGCCTCCCAGCCACCAGGAGCATCGTACCCAATGAGTAAATCTCTGGTAACGACCCTTTTAAAAAGACATGTAAATATATACTCAGATTTATACACTTTGTGTTTTCTTCATAGCTATATACAAAGCCCCCAGTTTGGGGCTGGGCCCCAGGGCCACAACACTGCTTCCCTGCCTCTCTGCCCCACCATCTTCTGGTACCATGTATTTGGTCAGTAAAGCAAATTAGTATTGGAATTAATAAGCTACCGGCACCATCTATCTGGAGGAGAGGTGGTCTTCAGTCAAGGCCCAAAGCGTCGACCTCCTTACTGCTATGGCCCTGAGGACAAGGCACCTGCCACCAGAATGCAAGGGGCTCACGGGTTAAGGTGAAACAGAGAAAACCAACACAGGAAAGCTCAGGAAGCTCTGCCTCGCACGCAGTTCATCTCCCACTACCCAACAGGTGGGGCCCAGTGGCAGGGAGAGGTCTTGGTCCAGCATTTGGGAAGGAACAAAGTGTCCATCAGCAAGGACCTGCTTCTCTGCTCCTCTCCCTTGAAGCAGACTGAGAGGAAGAAGAGGAGAGAGGCACGTTCAGTGGCGTTGAGGGGGGCCACACAGGGAGGCTGCAAGCAGGCAGCCAGCTCCTGCCAGCAGGAAAGGGGGCAGGGACAGGCAGGGGGCCTAGCAGGGAGTTGTGGGTGAGGATTACAGTTGGCTATGGAATCTGGGGAGGCTGTGTAATAGGCGGGAGTCAGCGTGGTTTGAGTCCACCATTGGCAAGCTGGGGTGGGTGTCGGGGTAGACAGGGCTCCTCAGGCAATGGCTCATGAGAAAAGACGGAATCCTCCCCTGAGGAGCAGGTGGAGCTTCGGGTGTCAGGAAAGCTGGGGGAGTACTGGTCCAAGGGCATCGACAGGTCCAGATACTCCTGTGATGAGCGAGAGGAAGAACAATGGCTGGGCACCCTCCTTCCTGGGTTGGGACAGCTCAGGAGGGTGGACCACAGGACGGGCAGCCTTACCTGGTTGGAGGTCAGGGCCACGATGCGGTCCAGGTCTTCCACCAGCTGCTTGAAGGTGGGTCTCTGTGACGGCACCGCGTGCCAGCAGTCCCGCATCATCATGTACCTGTGGCAGGGTGTGAGATCAGGACTGAAGTGCGTGAGCAGAGGGGTGCCCAGGAAGGCCCCCCCCCCCGATGGCTTCAGGGCTTCCAGTATCTCCTGGGGCTTACAGTTCATTGGTGCAGTTACTGGGCTTGTCCATGCGATGACCCTCCTTCAGCAGCTTGAAAAGCTCCTCCACGGGCACGCCAGGATACGGGGAGCCACCCAGAGTGAAGATCTCCCACAGGAGCACCCCAAAAGACCACCTGTGGATAAGCACAGAGCCCTGCAGTCGGAGGGGTTCCTCCTCAGTCTCCCCTACCTTGGTACACATCCTCCTCTCCAACGGCAGTGCTGGGGGCAGAGAGGGGGACAGACTAGGCTTTCTGGGAGCAAAGTGGGTGAACACTGTTGTTTCTTCTCTTCAGTCCAGAGGGGTGCACGGGACCACTGCACTGCAGGCTCTCTACCCCTGTATCCCTGGGCATGGCTTGTTTCTTTTTCTTCTCTCTCTCTCTTTTTTTTTTTTTTTTGACAGAATCTCTGTCTCCCTGAGTAGAGTGCCATGCTGTCAGTCTGGTTCACAGCAATCTCAAATCCTGAGTTCAAGTGATCCTCCTGCCTCAGCCTCCCAAATAGCTGGGACTACAGGCGCCTGCCACAATGCCCGGCTAGTTTTTTCTCTGTTTGTTAGAGATAGGGTCTTGCTCTTGCTCAGGCTGGTCTTAAACTCCCAAACTCAAGGGATCCTCCCACTTTGGCCTCCCCGAGTGCTAGGAGTACAGGTGTGAGCCCCCGTAATGGCTTGTTCCAAACTTACACATCACTCTGGTGGGTGTAGATCCGGTCAAATAGCGCCTCAGGAGCCATCCACTTCACAGGCAGCCGGCCCTGCATGCAGCACAGGGGAGATGGTCCAGGTGGGAAACAAGGGGACAGGCAGGACAGGGCTGGGGAGCAGTGTCCAGCTCTCACCCACCCTCCTCGCAGTCTGAGGCACACCCACAGGACTTACATTGGTGGTCTTCTTATAGTAGTCGATGTGGTGAATGTCCCGGGCCAGCCCAAAGTCTGCGATCTTCATCACATTGTCCTCTGTCACCAGGACGTTCCTGGCAGCCAGGTCTCGGTGTATACACTATGGGGGGATTGAGGAGAGATAGTGGGAGAAAGGAGGGGAAAAGGGTAGGTGAGGGAAGGGGGCTGGAAGTCTCCAGGGGCTGACAGCTGTGAAACGTGCCCACCCGGGGGTCTGGGTGGCCCTCTACCCCAGGCACAGGCAGGTCCCCACCCCATGGGACTCCCGCTGGCCATGCCGCTCTGTCCACCTAGTGCGCTCCTCAGCTCCAGCTTCTCAGCCACTTCCTTGCCTCCTTTCCTGTTCCTCCCCAAAGGCTACCGCCCTTTAAGTGTCTGTCCAGGCCGCAGAGGTGTGAGCTCCCAACCCCCAGGTCCCTGCACTCTCACACTGGGTTGGAAGCAAACAAAGCCACCCTGCACGGAGCACCAGGACCGTACCGGGCCCCTCCAGACGGGACTCTGTCCCCGCAGCGGAGCTACCACACAGGTGTCATTCTCACTCTGTGTCGGAGGAAATATAAGAACGTGGCACAGACAGATGTGAGCCCTCTAAGCCACAGTGGTTTTCCCGAGTTTCCCAGTGAGTTTCAACAGCACCGGGGGTCAGTGCCTCACATGTCCTTGACTCCACCGAAGCATTAATAGTCATTAAGCCGGAGTGTGGGGAGGGTTCTGTCCCTACCCTGGCTTCACTGGGGGACTTTCAGGTTCCACACCTTCTTGGAGGCGAGGTACTCCATGCCTCGGGCCACCTGGTAGGCACAGGAGACCAGGTCCTTGGAGGACAGCTGCTCCTCCGGACTGTGGCGGGGGTTGTAGCAGTACTCCAGCCCCGGGGGCCTGCGGGCCTGCAGGTACTCCCGCAGGTTGCCCTTGGAGGCGTACTCCACGATGACGTACAGCGGACCTAGGGAGGACGGGGGGCCGTCAGGGCTTTGGCTACCCCCGCCAGGAAACTCACCCCCAGCGACACACCACACCCAACCTGCCCTGTTTGCCTCCTGTTCGGGGGGCCAGGGGAATTTTTAATATTCTCTTAAAGAAAGGTAGGGAAATCATTCTTCCCAACATAGTCCAGAAAAGTTCTGGAGCAAAGTTGGGATAAAAGCCCTAATTAGACCACAATCGCACTCCTGTTCCAGTCCACGAACTATGTGTGTGAATCTAGCTGCCCGCATTCTCAGATGAACCCCAGTGGGCATTCGCCCAGCCCCAGGAGCACAGGACACCCCCACCCCCGTGCAGCCGAGAGGGCCACAGTGCCCACCGTCCTGTGTGCAGGCTCCCAGCAGGTTGATGATGTTCTTGTGCTTTCCGATCATCTTCATCATCTCCATTTCTGAGATCAGGTCTGACAGGTCTTTCTCTGTTGCATCGGCTTTACACACAGACCAGAGAACATGAGGCTTGCTTACTTTTGGAAGGGAGAGGGGCAGGAAGGAGACAGGCTAAGGGAAATGGGAGTGGGTGCACGCGAAGGCGGCTTTTCTCTGGGGCCTGATTCTCCCCCACTCCATGTTGAATCGAGAGCCACTGCTGCCACTTGTGGTGTGAGTGGGCAGGGACGAGGGTGAGGAAGCCGATGGGCTCTAGAATAAACAGCTGACACAGCCCTGGTTGATGCCGGGGAACACAGTGAGATCATGGCGCTGTCGGGCACAGGATGCCCCTCCACTCCTAGGGAGCACCGAGGAGGTGGTGTCCTGTTGGCCCCAGGCTCACAGTTTGCTTGGAAAGGGAAAGGACGGTTTTACAAGGGCAGAAGCCCCACTTACACTTCAACATCTTCACAGCCACTTTGGTGACACGGTTGGGTTTGTCCTTGTCCAGCCCAATGGCCTCGGCCAACACCACCTGCCCAAAGCAGCCCTCTCCCAGGGGTTTGCCTAAGACCAGTCTTTTGGGGGAAACAAAAAATGGCATAAGTGAGGGCTGGGGAAGTTCAAGCCCTGATAGGACACCCACCTCCACCTCTCCATATTTTACCCAGCTGAGAGCAGAAGGTGGCAATGATTCTTTTAGAGGCATTTCATGCGCCTTCAGCCCTTAGGGCTCAGTGTGTGCACACCTTCCATCACGGGAACAAGTAGCCCTCAGAGAGCTGAGGGTCACAGCATTACCTGTCCCGAGGCAGCTCCCAGCGAGGGTCTTCGGGAAGCTCATACTCAGAGACGCCAGCGAGCATGGGGGTCCCACTGGAGGACAACCGTGAGGGCCGGACCAGCAGAACCCCAGAGTTCATGGAGGCACTGGAGTCGGCTGACACCTACAGGAAGAGTGGGGTCACCCTTCTAGCAAGGAGGGGGCAGCAGCAGCCGACTTCTCACATACTGAGCCAGAGCCTTCCAGCGACGGCAGAGACATGATTCTCTGATGCCTCTGATATTCTTTCTTACAGAGTGTTGGGAAGACCACACAGGGCCAGGAGACCCAAGGACTGGCCTATTCCCACCACCGACTAGCCCTTTTGGGCTTCACCTTACTCACTGTTAAAAGGAGTAGACCATAAATGCCTATGCCAGCTTGACATTCTAACTCATCATTGCAATAACAACTCTGTTCTTGTCCCAATTCTTTGTGAAAATTCTGCCTCAGCTTGTGGGTTCCTAACTACCAAAGCAGCTTTCACAATTAGCAGAGTTCTGGGTACACAGTCACTCTTTTTTTTGAGACAGTCTCTTTTTGTCACCCTGGATACAGTGCCATGGCATCACAGCTCACAGCAACCTCAAACTCCTGAGCTCAAGCAATCCTCCTGCCTTAGCCTCCCTAGTAGCTGGGACTACAGGCGCCCGGCATGATGCCTGGCTGATTTTCCTACTTTTCGTAGAGATGGGGTCTCATGCTTGCTCAGGCTGGTCTTAAACTACTGCGCTCAGGCGATTCACCCGCCTCGGCCTCCCAGAGTGGTAGGATTTCAGGCCTAAGCCATCAAGCCCAGCCTGCGTGGTCACTCTTATATATGACTTCACTTCCAGGCCATTTCCTCTCACGAGGGCAGGGTGGGAACACGGGGTGAGAGCAGCTAGGGACTAGCTCGCGGCCTCTCGCTCACCCCACTTCTCTGTACCTCCAAATGCCACCAGGGGCATGTACAGTGCAGAGAGGACTTTCTCCCAGTCCATGTGCCAAAGGGCAGGGGACTTGCCGTGGGGCACAGGGAGATGGACAGTGATTCACAGTCCAGACCAGCTTGAAAGGGACTCTGGATCACTTAATTAAATGTGTTCCACTGTGCCTGGCCCAGAAGCGGGAAAGCAAAGCCCGAGGCAGCAGGTGAGGAACCCGGTGGGAGGGGAGGGCAGGGCATCAGGGGGAGAGGGTGGTGCTGAGTGTGCAAATCCCCCATCTACTTTCTGTTACCTGTCTGCGCAGGGGGATGCTCTTGGCCAGCTTGTGCACGGCCATCTGGCTGTGGAAGTCGCTCTTCTTGGTGCCACTCTTCATCTTGCAGATGATGACGGAGCCCACCATGCAGGAGATGAGGAAGGCCCCAGTGCAGTAGATGATGATCTCCAGGTACAGGGGCGACGCCATCGCCGCTGGCCTCTCCTCCAGGGCTGAGTTGGTGTGAAGAGTGCGTTAGCAGCTCTGCAGACCCGTCCACGAGGGGCCCTCTCCTTACGATGAATGGCACCTATCTCCTGTCCCCACCCCAGGTTCTACCTGAGACTGGGATTCTGGCACTGGGAGAATCAGACACCCCATGATCTTTGAGACTTCCTTAAAATGACCCAAGCCCCGTAAGTGGAACAGACTACAGCCATCTTGCTCCTCAAGCCCCATCCTCCTTCATTCCTGAGGCTCCTTGCTCGGCTGGACTAGACGGGTACCAGGGGCCCTGCGAGGGGCAGCCGGGAAGTCACTTCTGAGTAGCTTTCTAGTCTCCTCGAGGACACATGGCAGAGTCTTAGCACTGTGTGCCTACATTTACCACGCGGGGACAGCTGGACTATTCCCGAGTCCTTTGTCCCTGAGAAGCCACGAGGTCCGAGGGCAGGCCTGGTGCTTTTTTCATTTGTGTGCCCCAGCACCTAGTGACTGTAGCAGTCACTGAGTCGGGGCGACCTGCCGTGTCCTGACTGTATGTTCACCCCACCTCACACGTGCGTCATCACTGTTGGATCAGACAGGTAAATATTTACACCTCGCCAAACCACAGGAAAAGCTGATTTCCAAACATGTTTGCACTCTTCTAGATGTAAAAAAATAAACTGTTACACAGTTCTTAAAAATTCTACTTGTAGGGCCTAACTCCTACTTAAGAAGGAAATGCACCGGGGGTGGGGGAGTGGGGGGCTTGCATTGTTCTATTCCCTTCTCTCACTTTCCATTTAGAACTCTCCCCATCACCACAGAAGCCGCTCCGGCTTAGCCCCACCTTCCCTTCATCCCAGCACACACAGCACCAGCCTCACAGGACGTCCCTCAGGCCACCGAATTCTCCTCTGCAACCTCCCCTGAGGGGCATGAGGTGGGACCCCAGACTGAGCCCAGAGGAGAATGTCCCCAGGCCTGAGAAGGAGCTGGCAGGGCTGCAGTGTTTCTGTTTTTTTAATTTTTGTTTTCCCTAATGTTGGAAAGTGAAGACAACTGACTGGGGACACACAGCGGGTACAGACGTGACAGAGACGGGGATACTGATGAAAACAGAATGCTTCTCCCTCAAGCAGGGGCATTGCGGCGCCTGCCAGGCAAGCAGGACAGAACGGGCGAGATGGAGAAGGACAGAGAGGAGGTCTAGCAGGAAGACGGAGCAGCATCCAGACCCTCATGCAGGACTCTCAAAGAGGCAAGCACAACTGTAGCCACCAGCCCACCACCGGGGCAGGCTGCGGGCTCCTTCCTTCCTGGGTCAATGTACAGATCACCCCTCTTGGGGTAGAGGAGGCAGCGGCAGCCAAAGAGGAGAAATGGGTGCTGTCACCCTCCTGCGGCTACCTGGGACAGGCTTTAACCGAAAATAGCTCAAGTTCATTTGTCCAGGCAGAGCCGCTCCTCCTCCAAAGGCAGAGATTGGCGGGGTGGAAGCCTGGGCTCGTGCTGTCCCTTTTGGGCCACATGCCCTCTTGGCTGAGGGCCTGTGTTCAGGAAGAGGAGGCGTGGGGTCCTTTCTGAGACTTCTGGGACTGGCAAAAAAGGATCAGCTAATTCAGACACTCGGTACCATGCGGAGAAGGGAAGGCTGCTAGACCCAAGATGGAAGGAGCCTGCCCTTGGTGGAGACCCCAGCTCCAAGTCAAACCCTTCCCCAAGCATGCATTGCACGGGCCAAGGGAGAACCAGAGGCAGGTGCACAGGAGGTGCCTTCACATGCCTGGAAAGCCAGGGCAGCTCCTGCATGAGCCGAGAGGATGCAGCCCTCAGAGCCGGAGCAGGAAAGGGCACAAGGCTGGCAGGACCCCGGTCCTCTGTGTCTCCCCCAGCTCTACAATGCATGTTCCCCCCGTGCCCGCGGCGAGGGCAGGACATCGAGAGGAGAAGTACAGTGTATACCTTCCAGAACGGTCAGCCATGCAGAGTGGTGGGAGAGTCCGATAGAGTTACCCGCCAAGCACGTATACTCCCCAGCGTCCTCAAAGGAGACATTCCTTAAGTGAAGCACTTCCATCTCTTTGTCGGTGGTATTAACTCCGGCAGTCTAGAAGAGACAGTGGAAGCAAAATGGACAAGCACAGAGCATGAGACCTCTAAGAGACCTGGACAGAGGGAGGGAGACAGAGGTGGGGGGAAACCAAAGGGAGAAATGCTCCCCAGTGTCTCCTTTGCCACAAGGAACAAACAAAAAACCACCAGGCAGCGAAACCTGTTAGAGGAAGAGGGTGAGGGAGGAACTCCGGCAGACCTGAAGATGACGGCTGGTTACAACCCTTCACCAGACGCCGACAGCCACGGGCCCATCTGAGCATGCGGGCAGCAGACAGCATGGAGAAATGGGGCCCAGTGGGCAGGGGCTGTTTGGTTTCACATACAGATAGTCGGAAGGAACACACAGGAGGGAGGGGAGGGCTCTGCAGCCCCACTTGCACGCACACTCACACGCGTACACACACCTGTGGATGTGGGTGTGTAAGGCAGAGCCCTGCCTATTCTCCTACCCACAGCTCACACTTCCAATATGAAGCATCGTTCACGACGCAGCAAAGACTGTGTCCCCACAAGACCATGCACAGATCAGATACACACAGCTAAGGAATGCACAAAAGGTACAGAGGGAGCCCACAGACGCCAACACACAAACCAAACCAAACCAGCCTCCCAGGCCAGGTATTTTTCCATGGCTCTTGGCACTAGGAACACAGTAGGACAACGGGAAAGACTGGTGGGGCATGAGCATCAGCAGCTTGGGGCCTACATCCAATTCCCAGCACAGTGTCCCATCCATCTCCCCATTACCTTTTGCCACAGGTCTGGTGACAGTGAGCCACGCAGACTGGTTAGCTTCACCAATATAATTGGAAACCTTACACACATACTCCCCGCTCTGGGCCTCTGTCACATTGAACAGGGTCAGCACCTCCGCATCCGAGCTATTAATCCCCGAATGCTGGAACAAACCAATGACACACAGGCTAGTCAGTCGGGCAAACACTGAGATGTGGTCGTGCTATGCTCCCACGTGCCTTCCAGGTGGGCAGGAGGTCGAGGCAAGGGAGACATTAAGTGAGATTTACCATCTTTCCCTTTTTGGTAAGAACAAAACAAATAAGACTGCAAAGTCCAAAGCATTTGATTGGGAGGAAAAAAATCCCACTGCTTTAGATCAACTGTTTTGTGTTCAACCCCCTCTGGCAGGACTGGGACAGGGCTGTGAATGGACACAGCGGCCACACCATGTCCTACAGAGCAGTTTCAGCACAAGCAGTGAAGGGATGACAGATGGCCAGTGAATGTTTGGGACAGCCAAGCCCGGGGAGGATGGAGTCTGACTCTGGGACAAGGAGGTGAACAACTCTCCCAGCCTCTGGTGACTTCCTGTTGCAAGATCCACTGGAGATTTAGGTAATTACCTTCCCTGGATTAATGGAGCATTCGGGGCAAGACAAACAGGGAACGTCTGGGAGTAAGAGGAAAAAGGAAGAAAATGCCATTACTCCTCATACAGCTTAGAATTTGTATGTGGCATTTGTTTTTCTAATTCTATGATAAAGACATGCCTTTATCATTCAGCACAACTACCAGAATGGTCCTTAACTCAGAAAGCAGGGCCAAGACCAGGAGAGGCTTTCTGGAAAGGATTTGGGCAATCAAAAGGCAGGAATCCACACTCTCTCTGAGGACAGCTGGCCCCAAAGCCCCAATAACGTCGCTTTCGAAGCTCTCTGGAAACCAGCAGGGCTGGCCCCCAGCCCTCTGCTCTCAGCTCATCCCCACTCTGTGCTCTGCCACTAGTCCTGGGGAACGTGGCTCTGCCACTACTAAGAAGGCATGTGCACCTGACAGGTAAGGAGTGAGCCCTGATCCAGGCACTGAGCCTGCCTGCAGGAAGCTGAGCCCCCTGCAGACACCAGCTTCATCCCAGCATGCTGGCCTGGACACCGAGGCCAAGATTACCTTTAGGATCTGGACGTACGGCAGGTTGTCGGGACCAATCTTGCTCCCGTTCACCTCGATGTGCTTTAGCCACTGGATGTGAGGCTGGGGATCACTGTACACCTTGCACATGAACTCCACGTTGCTGCCCAGGGCCACTGTCTTGTTGGCAGGCAACCCCGCCTGCAGGATGGGGCGGTGCGGGGATCGCTCTGGGAAGGATGGACAGAACAGGCTTGTTAGGCACTGCCATCACCCCCACTCCCCCCGCAGCCTCCCTAAGTTTCCAGGTGGTGGGCAATGCACTTCCCAATGCTTCTGCTGAGCCCCAGCCCCTCAAGCCTGAGCTAGGAGACGAGAAACCTATATTCAGCCCTAAGCCATCCTCCCACGGCAAAGCATCCATATTTACAGGTGTAGCAAATCTCTCTCTTGCCTTAATGGATGTCATAATTTAGACTTCAGCACAGTCTCCTTATCCTTAAGTAAAACCACAGACTCAGTTCTAGATTCCTGCTGTTCAACATGTGTTCCAGGGCCGGGCACCGTGGCTACTGACTGTAATCCTAGCATTCTGGGAGACTGAGATGGGCAGATTACGTGAGCTCAGGAGTTGGAGACCAGCCTGAGCAGGAGTGAGACTCCGACTCTAAATATAGCCAGGCGTTGGGAGGCTGAGACTAGAGAATCACTTGAGCCCAGGAGTTGTGCATAGTGAAACTTTCTCAAAAACAAAAAGCAAATCCTCTCCTCCACAAACCAAAGTGTGTTCCAGGAACACTGGTACCACCATCGCCTAGGTGCTTGTTAGAAATGCAGACACTCAGCTTCCACCCTAGACCTCCTGGATCACAATTTCATTTTTACATCGTATCTTCAAGATGAAGACAGACACTGGCTGTGAGATTTCTGCACCTTAAGATCTCTAGGGAATGAGATTCCGAACCTCTAAAAGGAACAGGTTGTTATCAATTACCCCAAGAAATGTGAGTTCTTCCTAGCGTCTCCTGTGGTGACCTCAAGTGGAAAGGATCTGGAGCTCTGCATTAACAAGGTACCTAACGTGTAGCTGTACATGGAGGTGGGACAGCTAGAAAGATAATACCAACCTTGCAGTGGTGCCATAGGAGCTGCAGCAGAAGTATTTAAAGAGCCCAGGGCATTGCTGGCATTCACTGTGCAATGGCTACTGTTATGCATCACAGCTCACAGCAACCTCAAACTCCTGGGCTGAAGCGATCCTCTCGCCTCAGCTTTTCCAGTAGCTGGGACTATTGGCGCCCTCCACAATGCCTGGTTAATTTTTTTATTTTTAGTAGAGACAGGGTCTCACTCTTGCTCAGGCTGGTCTTGAACTCCTGAGCTCAGGTGATCCACCCACCTTGGCCTCCTAAGGTGTTAGGATTACAGGTGTGAGCCACCATGGCCAACTCACTGTTTTTCTTTTGGCAGACAGGGTTTCACTCTTGTCTCCTTAGCTAGAGTACAGTGGTATCATAACAGTTCACTGCAGCCTCAAACTCCTGGGCTCCGGGGACTCCTGCCTCAGCCTCCCAAGTAGCTGGGACTACAGGTGCGTGCCGATAAACCTGGCTGGCTATTTCTTTTTGGGGGGAGAATAGATGATGTCCTGCTAGGCTGCCCAGGCTGGCCACGAATACTAAGCCACATTTAACATCACTATACCAGCCACTTCTTCCAGGATGGACCAGGAATAGCACCTCCTATTTCATAGTGACAAACAGCTTTGGGGAGATATCACTGTCTGATCCTCTTAACTATTTTACAGATAAGAAAAGTGAGGCTGCAAGGGGAGCATGGCCTGTTCCAGGTGACAGAGCTGGTAAGTGCCAAGCATCACATGATACCCTGAGGAGACCTGGACACTGTAGCTGTTTTCTCCAAACCTCCTCTCTCTAAGCTCCGAGCTCGCTACTCTCGCTGCCTTTGCCGTCTTACCAACAACGTCGAGCTGGTAGGTGTGGTTAATGCTGCCATACTCATTTTCCACAACGCATGTGTAGTTGCCCTTGTCAGAGGGCACGACGGAGTCCATTATGATGCTCCAGGTGGCATAACGGACCTGAGGGTAAACATACCAGAGGTCTGCACAGGGTCTGCAGGAAACGTTGGTGCCTCAGCACACAGCCCCAAGCTACAGCCTTAGGTGGGACAAGGTGCAGAGTGCCCCACCCTTAGTCCCTTCACACTCTGGAAAACTGGCAGATGGGCAAGAGGACTCTGGAAGACTTCACGATGGAATTCAAGGCCACCTATGACCTGGACAAATGTGCCTTTGGCCAACACTCCTGAATACATCAGGAATGTTCCTAACTTTCGCATCTCTGTCCATGCCTGAAACAGCACTGCTGTTAAGACTCTGCCCTCATCCCCTTGACATGTCATTTAAAAAACCATCTCCTTCAGCCAAATCTCTGATCAAAACTGTTCTCACCCTTCCCTCTGTCTACTGAGGCACTGATCGCCCTTCCTTCTACAAGGGGTGCTCACAGAAATGTGGCTGCCTGTTAGACTGGAAGCCCTTTGTGGACAGGACACCGTCTCGCACCATTTGAAGCATAATGCCTTGACTATGGTAAGTGCTTGGCAAATTAATGAGAATGTTCCCCTATTCTTTCTGAAAGAGAAGCGTTCTTTTAAAAACAGATTTTACATAGAATTTTTTGTTTTATAAAGAATTAACCTATAATTCTTAATCAGAAGCCTCTAGCTGGACTTTAGAAGACCGACAGTCCCTCTGAAATGATGTGCAGAAGGGTGGTCCACGTGTTCACCTAAGGAAAAGGGCCAGAGTTTTCATCCCATTCTCAAAGAAACCTGAGACGTGAGGCAACAATCACTCGGCTTGCAGGATGGAGTGGCTCATGGCTGTAACCCCAGCACTCTGTGAGGCCAAGGCAGGTGGACTGCTTGAGAAATCAATCTTGGTGGAGTGCAAGAGTTTGAGACTGGCCTGAGCAAGAGTGAGATCCTGTCTCTACTAAAAATCGAAAAACTAGCCAGGCGTGGTAGCAGATGCCTGTAGTCCTAGCTACTCGGGAGACTGAGGCAAGAGGATTGTTCACGCCCAGGAGTTTGAGGTTGCTGTGAGCTAGGCTGATGCCACAGCACTCTACCCAGGGCAATAGAGTGAGACTCTGTTTCAAAAACAAAAGCAAAAGAATCACTTGGCTGTTGATGGCAATTTTCAGCTTAGGAAACAAACTTACTTCTGAACCACTTAAGTTATAAATATCTTTTTTTCAAGATATTAAAAAACAATGCAATTTTTCTAGGAACTCAAGACCTTCCTCTGATAATGCTATACTCTTCATCTTGTTAAAATCAACCCGGCTTGGTGCCTGTAGCTCAAGCAGCTAAGGCGCCAGCCACATACACCAGAGCAGGAAGGTTCAAATCCAGCCCAGGCCTGCCAAACAACAATGACAACTACAACCAAAAAATAGCCAGGCATTGTGGTGGACACCTGTAGTCCCAGCTATTTGGGAGGCTGAGGCAAGAGAATCGCTTAAGCCCAGGAGTTTGAGGTTGCTGTGAGCTGTGAGGCCACAGCACTCTACTGAGGGCGACATAGTGAAACTTAGTCTCAAAAAAAAAAAATTATTGGGCAGCACCTGTGGCTTAAAGGACTATAGGTGTAACCCTATAATCCAGATGCAGAGGGAAGAGCCACTGTACCCAGCCCCTCTGCTTTTCTTATGCACAATTACTGAGAAAAGAGAAACCAGGTGAGAAAAGAGAGTGCCATAGCATCACTCTACAGATGATCAGACAGTCTAACGAGGGATTACAACGAAGCTGTTCTTCCTACAGATATAAATGGGCGCAAAAGACAATCTGTACAAGAGGAAAGGAAATTACTTATTACCATATGACAATTCTAACAATAAGCAAAATAATACATAAAAGAACAATGAAATACTACAGCCTGCCTTAGCCCCAGGTGATACATCTCAAGATGCCCAGCTAGTACCAAAACCTGTATCTACTAGCTCTTCTGCTACATATACAGGGTGGACAGAAAGCTCATGTGCAATTTATTTTTTTCCCCCAAGTAAATTACACACTCTGTTACTTCCTGCTAGCCATCAGCATGAGCCCTATTGCCTAAACACTATTTCATTTATTTATGTTTGGAAAATCCATAAATATTTTTGTTTGCAATCTAATTTCTCTTGTTATGTTTTAAGTCAAGTTCGAATGTTACAATACTTTTATTGAAAAACTTTTTTTTTCTTTTTTTTTGAGACAGAGTCTCACTATGTCACCCTCGGTAGACTGCCATAGCGTCACAGCTCACAGCAACCTCAAACTCTTGGCATAAGCAATTCTCTTGCCTAAGCCTCCTGAGTAGCTGGGAATACAGGCACCCACCATAACGCCCAGCTATTTTTTTGGTTGCACTTGTCATTGTTGTTTAGCAGGCCGGGGCTGGGTTTGAACCGGCACCCTAACCACTGAGCTACGGGCACCTCCCTCATGTGCAATTTAAAATAGTTTACCATATGATAAAGGCTGCAAACCATCTGTAAATGAGGCACAATAAGATACTATCAACAAGGACTAGTAATAAAACAGAACAATTACAATAATATGCTGTGATAAAAGTTATGTAAACATGGTCTCTCTCAAAATAAAGATATTTTGTACTGTATTTACCTATGTTTTGTCCTTGGCTGACTGTGGGTAACTGAAACCACAGATAGCAAGATGGCAGGAAAGAAGGACTACTAGGCTCTCACCTGTCTAATGAATCTGCCCTTCACATACTCTGCTATTGGAAGGTGAATTAATTTTCTCTTTAAATAAAGTATAGGTAGTCCCCAAGTTACAAACACCTGACTTACATACAACTCATGCTTATGAATGGAGGCTATTATAGGTAACAGACAATGTACCTGCTCCAACTTACACACAAATTCACCGAGGTCACCATAGCCTGGGGACTGCCTGTGACTGGACATTGTACACAAAGGGCTTAGAAACTCTTACACCCAGGCCGGGGACTGCCTGTGACCGGGCAGTGTTCACCAAGGGCTTAGAAGCTCTTACACCCAGGCCGGGGACTGCCTGTGACCGGGTAGTGTGCACCAAGGGCTTAGAAGCTCTTACACACAGGCCAGGGACTGGGCAGTGTGCACCAAGGGCTTAGAAACTCTCGCACCCAGGCTGGGCTCAGTGGCTCATGCCTGTAATCCCAGCATCTGGGAGGCCAAGGCGGGTGGATTGCCTGAGCTCACAGGCTCAAGACCAGCCTGAGCCAGAGTGAGACCTCATCTCTAAAAATAGCTGGGTGTTGTAGAGGGTGCCTGTAGTCCCAGCTACTCGGTGTGGAGACAAGAGAATTGCTTGAGCCCAAGAGTTTGAGGCTGCTGTGAGCGCAGTATTCTACCGAGGGTGACAAAGTAAAACTCTGTATCAAAAAAAAATTCTCTACCCTTTGACCTAGTAATTTCATTTCTAGCAATGTATCCTAAGGAGGGACACACAAAAATGATACAATATGTGTATTTGCTGCAACAATATTTATAACAGTGAAAAACTAGAAAATACCTAACATCACAAATAGTCTGTTAAATTATGAGCTATTTTTATAATGGGATCTTATGTAGCCGTGAAAAGTTATCATTCTAACATGCTTGAAATTCAGCATAAAAAGACTCATGAAGTTACCTAACAAGATAGAAAATCTTAATATTCACATGATGTGATTAACTATTTCGAAACCATATACACAGAAAAGAGATTTTTTACTTTTGTTTTTATATTTAAAATTGATTAAGGATTTTCTAACTCAGTTTTTCTCATTCCTCTTATTTTAACTTTTACATATGTACACACTTACCTTGTAGCCTCCAATCCTGTGGTCAGGTTTGAATTCTTTGCCATTTTTCAACCAGCGCAGCGTGGGGTAAGGTGTCCCATTGGAAGGGCATTTGAACTTTACTGTCTTGGCAGCTGGCACAGCATGCAATTTCTTTTCCATCTTTTCTGGAGATGTCCAATACGGAGCTACAGCTGCCCAGGGAAAGCCACGAGAGAAAGGTGGGGACAGAGAGAGCAGCAGGTCAGGTTCAGAGGCCAGGGCCCAGGCTGGGACCTGGAAGGGCCTCTCCTGTCTGCCCGCACCTGTGAGCATGCCCAGCACATACCATGACAGGCACTGTGCCCTCTCCTCCTCCCCACCCCTCTTAAACCCAATTCCCAGGCCCAAAGGGCAGTAAGGTAGGAAACAGTGTCTCACGCATACGGTTTGGTTTGGTGTTATCTGTCTCTTTCTCCTCTGAAGAGGAGTCATCATCGTCATCATCATCCTCAGAGGAGGGGAGAGCATCTATGGGAAGAAGAAGGGGCACTGAGGTGCCTTCCAAAGGGGTCTCTCGATTCCCAACTGCACTGACAGTCATTAAGGCCAGTGCAGGTACAGAAGAACACGGACAGCCCTCCCCGTAGAGACTCCTGGGCCCACTTTTCCCTTGGTGACGATCTCTCTCATTGGGACAGAAATCGATCATCTAAGAGCTGAGGGTTCTTGTCCTTCCACAGCCCACTGTACTGCCCCTCTCTGCCCCAGATCGTTAACTGAGCAGTTCCTCTAGGGTGACTGTTCCTCTTGAATTCCATCCTGCCCTCGGAGGATCCATCCAACTCATGGTGCTACCCAGAACTGGCAGCTAGGGAAGCCGCATCCTTGTGTAGACTGCCAGCTGTCAGGAAACCGGGCAGATCTCGGCAGAATGTGACTAGGTGCTATTTCCAAAGGCAACAGCCTACAGCAAGAACCTTTCTGGCACAGGTCTGCTAAAGTTTGGGGGGCTGCCCCTGTTATCCAGAGAAGACAGGGTGCCCACCACACAACCAGCAGCTGCCAGCACCTCTCCCCAGCAAGTGCCCACCCCTGGTGAGAGTGGGTGGACACACGTGTGGTCACCAATCAGGGCTCAGGCCACAGCTTTGTTCACTCTTTCCTAAGCCCTTCTGGGGATCTGTGGTGAAGCCCACCTCCTGAGGTGCACAAATGGCATAAAGAAAATTTCAGCGCTCCTTCCCAGAAGACTAGTTTTATGAAAGTCACATTCTAAACGTGGCTGACTCCCCAAAAGACTTCTAGGGTTCCCCAGCTGTCCTAACACAGATCTGGAAGCTGGAGGACAGACACAGTGCAGTGTCTCTCATGACATGCCCTGGGGCTCTATGCACTAAACCAAGTACCAAGTCCAGAGGGCCTGGGAGTGACAGGATGGAGCTGGCCGAGCCCCACTTAGCGTCCCTGGTATCTGTGCAAGACATGGTGCACAAGTCACAGGCCCTCAAGGCCCTGAGAATGTCAGCAATCACCTCCGAGGTGGATCTCAGAAGCCCGCACCCACTTCTCCCAGTCCCCTCTGAGCGCTAAGCCACGCGGCGGGCAGGGCGTGATGTTAGTGGGCAGCAGTTCTGGAAGCAGAGTGGGGGCAGATCATGGAAGGGGAGTAGGTTCATCTCTCCCTTGAAACTGGAAGACAGAGTTGGAGGGCTGGGCCCAGGGAGAAGGCCAGGGCAGGGCTTGGCTACCAACCTGAAACATTGACGGAGAAGTAGGTGGTGTCGCTGCCTGAGGGGCTGCTGGTCACGCAAGCATAGAGGCCGGAGTCTGCGGGCGCGGAGTCCCGCACCTCCACCTCTGCCCCTGTGATGCGGGTGCGATTGCTTTCCGCCAGCTGCACCCCGTCCCGCAGCCAGTTGATGATCTGCACATCGTCCCGCAGCCGGCAGCGAAGCTGCAGCAGGTCACCAGGGTGGACCAGGAGGGACTCCACTTCCACAGGGGCTCCCCAGGGCTGGGCTGTAGCCACCCATGGGGCCCGAAAGGGGGGGACCAAGGGACAGGAGAAGAAAGAGGGGAGGAGGGAAGAGAGAAAGGGAGTTATGCGAGCCACACCGAGCCGCGTCATCCTGGCATGACTTAGTTGAGGCTGGAGAGCTGGGCAGGTGGGAGTCGGAATATGGGTCAGTCAGAACAGCTGGCTACCTGGGAAGCCCTATCTCTCCTCCACCCCACTCCTCCAAAAGTCAAAGGAAGAAAGAGGCGAAGTTAGGAAGCAGCTGTAGCAGCATTAAGCAGATCACATTTCACTTCCCTCCATCCCAGGGGGAAAGGTCAGTCAGGCCCAGGACTTCTTTGTGTCCAGAGCGTCCCTTCCCCGCAAGCTCTGTTCTTTGCCAAGAACGGCTGCTTCCCAGAGGGACACCCCAGTTCCTTCTGGCTAGCTCAGCCTCACCTCTTCCCCTAGGAACAGCTGAACAAACCTTGGCCCTCAAAAACCCAGCAGGCTTCGTCCAAATGGAGAGAGGGCAATTTGCCAACTGGAGGGTGGGGGAAGGGCCTTCTCATGGTTCTCAAGGGTGGAGGCCTGGCCCCTTTGCTAGTCAGATGCACGTGTGGGAGGGACAGCCCAAGGAGGGGTCAGCTCAGGGGAACCTCTCGCTAACAGGTGTCAGGCCAGAGGATTTGGAGCTGTTCACTATATTAGGACTGGAGGCCACAGCTGCCACCAAGCCCACACTTGTTCAGGCCGCAGAAGTGGCTGCACACAAAGCTCCTTTCTCCTCCTCCCGCACCCTCCACCCCCATCGCTTCCCTGTCCCTGGGTGGCAGCACTGGACCTGCCTGGGGTGTTCCCAGCACACAAGATCCCACACAGCTGACAGCTCCATTCCTCTGCTGACCAGCACTTGGTGCACGTGTCCAGGAAGGCCCCGACACAACCGATGCTGCCCTCCTAGGCTGCTACCTGTCTCCTCAAGACCTTCTCTTCATTGGAGGGGCAAATGCAGTTCCTATTTCCTCCTAAGATGTCCAAGAACATTCCTGCCACCCTCCTTCCTCCAGCAGCACACACTTGGGGCCTCTCGGGCCTTCCACTTGACTTCCGTCCACTGCCTTGACAGGCCTCCTTTCTTACCCTTAGCAGATCACAGCCAACCACCCACAGGTCCCTGCCACACTGGGCTCTGAAATACAACATGCTCTCCCACAGCCTCCGCCATGGCTCCCATGGCCCTGGCAGTCGCAGGGCCGGTGGCTTTCTTTGCCTGGCTTCTACCACTCACTCTCACAGAGCGGTGGTTCCTCCTGTGAGTGGAGGTGGCTCTGACTCCCAGTCTGGGATAGGTGGCCTCCCTGTGCACCTGTCACATCGAAGGACAGGCCCCTTTCTCAACCAAGCCCTTGGCGTGCGGCTGTTGAAAGCCCCAGCACTGAGGGCCATGCTTGGCACCCCGGAGTTGTTCCACTAACGCTTGCTGAGTGAACGGCACACGCACCAGCACTGTCTTTTCATTTCCCTCCTTCCCACACTTACTTGCCTTTCTCTTTCACCCCCAGTCATTTTAATGAGTATCTTTCTAAAGTGCACCACGGGTTCCCACTAGGAACCTTACAAATGAGAATAGGCATGTAAGGGTGGTTTTCCTTGGAGTGGCTGAGGCTGCAGGCCCTGCCTATGTTAACCCCAAGGGCCCTGTATGAAACATGGGGACATCAGAAACAGGGGTGCCCTCTAAAGGGTTCAGAAACCACTAGCCCAGTTTATTTTTGTGAATCCACTCAAGAGGGATGCCACAAAGGTGAGCAGGCCACACCAGTGATTAAAAATAAGCTTTTGTGGGTCTTAGAAAAAGTTATTCTTCCCATTTCTGATGGCTTGTGGTTTTGCCAAGTGAAGGTAGAAGTAAAGCATGTTAGACTCTACCCTTAAGGAAAACAGCAGACACTCCTATTGATCAAATCTCATTTCCCTCAAATGACCTCACTGATTAAATATTTTGCAGCTCCGTGATCTACAGGGGCTGAGACTTGGTCAGCAGTAGACTCAAATTCTTAGTCTCTGGCATCACAAAGCTTACTTCAACAGGACCCAAAGACAAAAAGTTGTCTCAAAGGCAAAAACATAGCAAGAACTCCCCAGAGAAAGCAGCAAAGGAGACAACCCACTCCTGGGGGACTCTAGTCTGGATCATTAACTCCTCACCTGACCCAACCAGGATGTGCAAAACAAAACTCTTCTATATGATCTATAAAAAGCGTCCAAGAACCAGCTTTCTTTGCTCTTGATGCAATTTTAGACCTAAGTTCCCGTCCAAAAGTAGTTCAGACTGCTTCACTCTCTCCCTTTCCTGCTACCACCAAGGAATAACCTCCTAAATGGCCTCCCTGTGGCTACAGCTCACACTTGCTCTGCTGCTCCCAGGCCTTGATGTGCTGTTAAGTTATTCTCCGGATCTAGATTCTACATTGTGTATAGGATAAAGTCCACATCCCTGCTTAGCCTTGAAGGTTCCCTGACATCTTCTTCCACCCTTATCTCCATGCCACCCTACTCTCCTTTCCAGAGGCCTTCCACTCCCAGGCTGGCTGCACCCTCCTGACATAACAAAGCTTACTTCTGCTAAGGACTGTCAACATCTCTCCAAAGTCCTCCTGCCCCAGACTATTAAAAGTCCATCACCCAAAACATCCAAGAAGGCTTCTGTGTCTCTAATTGTTTGTAAAATAGAAATTATTCTGCAAAATAATTTCTCTGTAAAACAAACTGCAGCATGGCTCGGCACCTGTGGCTCAAGTGGCTAAGGCGCCAGCCATATACACCTGAGCTGGAGGGTTCGCATCCAGCCCGGGCCTGCCAAGCAACAACAACTACAAACAAACAAACAAAAAATAGCTGGACACTGTAGCAAGTGCCTGTAGTCCTAGCTACTTGAGAGGCTGAGGCAAGAGAATTGCTTAAGCCCAAGAGTTTGAGGTTGCTGTGAGCTGTGATGCCACTGCACTCTACCCAGAGTGACACAGTGAGACTCTGTTTTAAACAAACAAAAAATTGAAGCACACAAATTTGTACTCAATTGCATACCGTTTTGTATAGTTTTTTAAAACATCAGAGAGATAATTCACATATTGTAAAATTCATCCATTGAAAGTGTACCATTCAGAAAACAAAAAAATTTTAAAAAGAAAGTGTACCATTTAATGGTTTAGTATATTCAGAGTTGCACAACAACCACCACCAACAATCACCACAATGTAACTTCAGAATATTTTTTACCACCCCATAAAGAAACCCCACAGTTGCAGCAGTCACCCCCATCCCCTAGCCCGAGGCCCAGGAACCCTAACCAACCTGCTTTCTGTTTATAGATTTACCTCTTCTGGACGTTTCATATCAAAGGAAAGCTTACAACAGGTGGTCTTCTGTGGCTGGCTTCTTTCACTCAGCATAAAAGGGGCACAGTTCTTCCAGCTACAGCATGTAATATTACTTCATTCCTTTTAATGGCCTAATAATATTCCATTGTGTGATTAGAGCATATCCCAGCCATAAATATCTGGGTATGCTGCTTTTCTTTCTTTCTTTCTTTTTTTTTTTGAGACAGTCTTACTCAATTTGCCCAGGTTAGAGTGCCATGGTGCCAGCCTACCTCACAGAAACCTCAAACTTCTGGGCTCAATCCTCTTGCCTTCTGAGTAGTTCTAACTATAGGTGCTCTCCCACCACAATGCCCTGCTAGTTCTTCTAATTTTAGTAGAGACAGGATTTCACTCTTGCTCGGACTGGTCTCAAACTTCTCAGCTCAAGCAATCCTCAGGTATACTGGGTATACTGTTTCTTTTTTTTTTTTTTTTGAGACAGAGCCTCAAGCTGTCACCCTGTGTAGAGTGCCGTGGCGTCACAGCTCACAGCAACCTCTAATTCCCAGGCTCAAGCGAGTCTCTTGCCTCTGCCTCCCAAGTAGCTGGGACTACAGGTGCCCGCCACAACACCCAGCCATTTTTTGATTGCAGCCGTCATTGTTGTTTGGCAGGCCCGGGCTGGATTCGAACCCGCCAACTCAGGTGTACGTGGCTGGCACCTTAGCCCGTTGAGCCACAGGCACCGAGCCTCTTTTTTTGTTTTGAGAAGGAGTCACACTTTGTCGTCCCTGGTAGAGTGCCATGGCGTCATAGCTCACAGCAACCTCAAATTCTTGGCCTCAAGCAATTCTCTTGCCTCTGCCTCTGGAGTAACTGGGACTACAGGCACCCACCACAAGGCCCGGCTATTTTTAGAGATGGGGTCTCCATCTGGCTCAGGCTGGTCTCGAACTCATGAGCTCAGGCAATCCACTCACCTCGGCCTCCCAGAGTGCTAGGTTTACAGGTGTGAGCCACTGTGCCTGGCTGGGCATACTGTTTCTTAACAGTCAAAAGTGTCCACGTCTGGGCGGCGCCAGTGGCTCATTGAGTAGGATGCTGGCCCCATCTACCGAAGGTGGCTGATTCAAACCCAACCTCGGGCGAACTGCAAAAAACAGAAAAATAGCCAGGCGTTGTGGCAGGCGCCTGTAGTTCTAGCTACTCAGGAGGCTGAGGCAAGAGAATCGCCTAAGCCCAGGAGCTGGAGGTTGCTGTAAGCTGTGTGACGCCACGGCACTCTACCAAGGGCAATAAAGTGAGACTCTGTCTCTACAAAAAAAAAAAAGTGTCCACATCTTGCTTCTCCTAAGAATTAATAGGCAACTCAGAGCAGAACTGACTGCTACAATTTTCCCACAGTGCCTAAGAATGTCAGACACACAGGAACTTCTCAATAGGTCTTGAGCTGAATTTAGCATCTAGCCAAAGCTTGTTTTCAGAGGAACCAAAAATCAGCCCAGGTGCTCTCTGGAGTTCTAGTGGTTTTTTCCATTGCCAGGGTGCCCTTGGACGCATGTCAGATTCTCCATTTACAAAGCAGGGATAAGGCCACTTTCTCTAGGAGATGATGGAACCAGCCACTTCCGTGTTATCAGTCCCTGCCCGCCTGCATCAGGGCCCTGTCAGGTGGTCCTGCCCTTTGGAGGCCTCGTAGGGTGGCTGATTCCAGGACAGCCTGGCTCACTGACAGCCCACAATGTTCCACACTCTGTTGGTCTTTCTAGCGATCCTGACTTATATCCTCATTAGAAGGTCCTTGCATCTTCTGCTCTAGCTCCTCTAAGCTGGCCTTTTTCCAGTCAAGACCAACAGGCCAGGGCTTATCTACACTGTTGTCTCTTAGGTGTCAATTAGCCAGCAAAGAACTAACGGACACTTACTGGGCTAGCTCTGAAGATGAAAAAAAGAAAGCCACTTTATGGCTCAGCCACTTGAAACCAACATTCTAACTCTTGGAGAAGCTAATTAATTGGAATCAGAGGTGGCCCTCGGAATGTACAATGGAAACACTGTGAGGGGGCGGACAAACGAAAACACTTGCTCTGTGCATCGTGCTTCCCAAGAGATGACAGGGATCGTGGAGACTGGGGACGTCTTGTGTCTGGATTCCACTGCGGCCCAGCCCCAGGCTGTCCACTATTACAGGCTCCTGGTGCTGCACATTCCTAATAGTGCAGAAAACAGGCACCATGTGCTCCAACGCCAACAGGACAGAGTCACTGTCCCCTCACTGGGAGGGAGGTTACCGTCAGTGAGGGCCTGACTTGACCCTCCTTTGAGGATTCAGGCGCCCACCTCATTTCCAATGCCTTGGACAACTCTCTAGAAAACAGGAGTGAACAGAGGCTTTGGCTCAGCTGCTGAATTGAGACTGGCAATGCCAATCTCTCCTGAGGCAGGGTCCAGGGACAAGGCACGTGGTTAGCGGACTGGGGGAATTTACATAGGCTGGATCCAGCTTCCTTACACAGGCACCCAGCTTCTCCAAGGAGCCCGTTTATCCCCTCAGGGGAACCAGGAGCTGTCAGGGGATCCGTTCTGCTTTTCTGTCAAAGCAGCAGCCTGAAAAGGGCAGAGGGCAGGGGACTTTCCTGGTGCTTTCTTGTTCACGAATGTGATTAATACCAATGAGACCCTTCCGAGACCCTCTCCGTTCCTACTTCCCCCTAAAATACTGTAGGTTTGTAATCCCCAACAAGGGGATTTTGCTATGGCAGAACTAGTCAGAAATCTCCCAGTTACTGTAGCAGGACATTCTTCCCGCATACATCAGTCTAAATCTGTGTCTTCCAGGCACCACAAAGGCGGGGGGGGGGGGGGGGGAGGGGGACATGGGGGGGGCGAAGCCGTGCGGAGGCCCCCACTTCACCTTATTATTCGTATGAGAAGATGAGACCTTAGTTCCTGAAAATCCACGAAGACAACGTCCTTCAAAACATGAAGTAGCTATCAGGCAACTCTGTGAGCCTGTCACGGTATGAGGACGAAACTAAAGCAGAGAAGACACAGGTCTTGCCCTAGCAGGGGTGACAAGATTTACACAGCACCCTGCTTTGCAAGCCGCACTTTATCAGGAGCAAGCGCAGGCTATGTGATACAACTTAAAGTACCTGTGGTCAGGGCAGAAGTCGAACAAAACGATAGGGAAAGGGGATGGGAGGTTCCCATGAGCAGGACCACACCTCCCTTGGTCCAAGTGGCAGCAGGAAAGGAGGCCAGACAGTGTGGCCTGCCTGTGACAGAAGGCTCATGGTAGAAAATAGTCAAAAATAATGATTTCAGCTTGTAAGGTAGGGATAGAACAGAGCCACTAGAGCAGTCCTAGGGCTGCACCTCCCTGCAGAGACCAGGAAGGAAGCCATTCAGCCCCACCACGCCCTACCCACAAACACCCCTGGAAATGCACTCTGAGTACCACTTCACCGGCCCTGGTCGTGGGACAGCCAATCTGGTCTGGAAGTTACCCATCTCCCTAACCTCACAACTTAACATGAACCCAAGGGAGAATAACCTATTTGCATAGCACTTTGCAGTTTACCACGTGCCTTCCCAAATACCATCTAGGGATCCTGAAACAACTATGTTGAGAGCGGTGCTAATACTGCCAATACGGCGTGTTTATTTTTACTGTATCCCATATACTCTGCAAAGCCTTAGCACAGACCATCTTCCTTCATCCTCAAGCACCCCTATGAGGTTGATACTATTATTATCTCTACCCTATGGACGTGGACACTTACAAAATGCCAAGTGCAGTTCTCGGCACGTATTAACTCACTGAATCCCCACAATGACCCTGTGAGGTAGGTGTTATTATTGCGCTCATTTGTGGGTAGGGGAAGAGACTGAGGGGCACAGAAGTTCAGGTGGGTCTGACATGACCCACCTGGGGAGTTGTTAAGGGGCAGAGGTGAGACTCAACCCCACCTAGGTAGCCTGGTTCTCCAGAAGGCACATACACCCACAGCCCAACTGTCTTTGGAAGGCAATGTCTATGTCTCCTGGGTCTTTGCAGCCCTTTACTTACTCAAAGAGAAGAAGCCCGTTTGGCTGAGCCCGTAGTTCCACGTCCAGCAACGCCCAGGTCTCCTGTCTCCTAACGTGGGGATTCTAAAGTGATTGGGCTTTATCTTCCTACCTCCTCACATCTTCACTTCCTCAATCCCATAGCTCATATCACAACCACCACCTTAGAAGCTGAGTGCCTTTTTAACTTAGACAATTCAGTTTCCTGGCTCAGTGCCTATAGCTTGGCAGCTAGGATGCCGGCCACATACATCGGAGCTGGCGGGTTCAAACCCAGCCTGGGCCTGCCAAACAACAATGACCATTACAACAAAAAAATAGCTGGGTGTAGTGGCTGGCACCTGTATTCCCAGCTACTTGGGAGGCTGAGGCAAGAGAACTGCTTAAACCCAGGAGTTGGAGGTTCCTATGAGCTGTGACACCAAGGAACTCTATCGAGGGTGACAGCTTGAAACTGTTTCAAAAAACAAAAAAAAAGAAGAAGAAGAAAATGCAGTTTCCTGTTGGAGCTCACCTTCCTTTGAAGACCGATATGTACAGCCATCCACGTGGGCAGGTGTGTGCTACGTCATGACTGTGGCAGACCCAGGACTAACAACGATGCCCCATGTGGATATAGCACTCAATAATTCACAAGACAAGTTTGTCTGCATTCACCCTCCTCCTGTTTGTTCTCATTAAACATGGGAAAATGGAGCTTGAGAGAGTTCTTTAAAGTCACAAGACGGGTGAATATTGCCTCTAGAGTCTGGGTCTACCTGCCAGGTCCTGGGCCTTCCACGAGCTGCTCTCTCAGTGAGTCTAGGTGCTCTCACGGCTTGCGGGATAGGGAGAGGTGCCCAACAGAGGCACAGGTGTGGGCAGTTCTGCCTGGACCATAAGCACACCCTCCTTCCCTCTGTCCTTGGCTTAATCTCCAACCAGTCACCTGACATCCTCTCTCTTCTCCAGCTCCTCATCCTTGACCACAGTGTACAGCTAACGACCTCTGATGATTAAGAACTTTAGGCGATGGGGCTGGTCAACCCTCTGATCACACTTCCTCACAGGATCCTGGCTTGTAAGGCCCAACTGCTCCAGATCACCAGATCGGCGCACTACCTCCTGCCCCCACAACACCCCTTTCCGGACCAGTGACACCCCCCACCATGCTTTGTTCGCCCATCCCCAGGTTCTGCCTCCCCAGCCAAGCCAAGACGTTGCTTTTCCTAATGCCTTTCTCCTTCTCTCCAGTTGATCATCCCCATCCCTTCTTTAGACCTTAAAAAGCAACTCTTCAGAGACTCACTCACCTACACCCCTCCCTCATACTTTTTTTGAGACCGAGTCTCACTTTGTTGCCCTGGGTAGAGTGCTGTGGCATCACAGCTCACAGCAACCTCCAACTCTTGGCCTCAGGAGACCCTCTTGCCACAGGCTTCTGAGTAGCTGGGACTGCCACAACATCCATGGCTGTTTTTAGAGATGGAGGTCTCACTCTAGCTCAGGCTGGCCCTCCCTCATTCTTAATTGTCATACTTTCTCTCACAGACTAATGGTGCTTGGCTGTATGGGTTGGTCCAAAAGCACGTCTTATCTACCCTACATTCTCTATGCCAAGGGACTCAAAGGTTTGAAGAACCAGCCCCGGCCCCAGCCCCAGAAAAATCCAGGCATCATTCATTACCATGTTTCCGGGTCATCCTTATTCCATCTTTTTGATTTCTGGGATAAGACAAACAGGGAGAAGGACTATCCTCTTCAGCAACGCTGGGGAACTGGTGGTCTAGGAATGTTTACAGTCTTGGCACAAACTCCCCAGAGATAATGCGGGGGCAATTGTGGGTGGGGGAGGAACTCGGGGTGGCTTTGAAAGCAACTTAAAAGGAGCACAGAGCAGAACAGCAGGGCTCCAGGGGCCTCTGCAAAGGGTTTTATTACGTTATTTTGCCTTTGAAATGGAACTGAAAACTTAACTTTTGTTGGGCAAGACCAGGCCAGAGCTGAGAATTTCACTGAAATATCAGGTGACTGACATCAACCTACCAAGGGTTTGGGTGGAGAGAGGGAGCCCTAAACACGCGTGAACTCGTGGAGGCCCCACCACAGAGGGGAAGCTACAGGAATGGAGAGGACAGGTAGGTGAAGGAGGGCCAGAGACACCAAATCAATTAGGAGGGCCTGACACCCAGATCCGGCCGCACCAGTCCCCAACCTGGGGGATTTGGAGTAGGGTTGTTTTTTCTTTAAATAGAAAAAGAGAAAAGAGTTAGAAAGAACATTTTGCATGCAAATGGACCACTGCCAGAAGAGCCCATTAAAATGTAAAAACTCCACATTCAGCCTGACAAAATGGTGCAAACTGCTGTGTTTGCCAGAGGGGCAGCAATAAAGCTCCCAACAAAGGGGCCGAGGAACAATGGCGGCTGAAAGGCCTCAGTCAGCAGGTCCCCTCGCCCGTTGCCATGGGGACCCCACCAGGGCTTACTAAAGGTATTTCCTGAGGAGAAAAGCAGAGCCCACATGCCCAGGCAGCCCGGCTAATCCTGACAGGAAGCCATTGCTATTCAGCAGCCCAGGGGCTTGGGGCCGAAGTTTTGTTTTGTTTTTATTAAAAAAAGATTTCAGTCTTTTGTGTGTCCCATCTCGTCACTGTAATTTAGCGCACAGTTGCCTGCGCTGGCCAAAGCCGCAGCCCAGGGCCCTGTGCCCACAGCACGACCCCCCAAAACCAGCCCCTTCCTTCCAATCAGGAGGATCAGCAGGCAGAAGCACACTCAGGAGCCCTCAGGAGTTCTGAGTGGGTCTCAAAACAGACAGAAGGAGCCCGACTATCCTAACCGTCAGCTAACACAGAGTCAGAATCGAGTCTGGGGGCTCGGCCTTCAGTGCTCAGGTTTGCCCTTCTCCCAGCACAGACTGTGTATGGACCTGACGAACCGAAGCACTGAACTGTTTTCCCCTAGAGCAGTGGTTCTCAACCTTCCGAATGCTGCAACCCTTTCATACAGTTCCTGTGGGTCATGACCCACAGGTTGAGAACTGCTGCCCTAGGGATTTTTGCTACCTTCCCCCAATTTGCACCAGTGTCCCCCCATCTCCCACAAAGGAGAAAGCTCTCCCTCGCTAGGAGAAGGGCTGTAATTAAGTCATTAACAAAGGAATGGGCCACAGACTTGTTTTAAACGAAAACTTCCCTGCTTCCCCTCTCCCCAGCAAAACTTCTCACCCCAATTGTTTACAGATACACTGTGAAGTTGAAGATAAAACTCCCCGAAGTTCCCTAGCACATTCTGCCTCTCTCCCTCCGATCTTACACCAGGAAGAAGGAATTGCTCCGGGAAGAGGGAAGGAAGTCCGCTCACTCACCCAAGGAGAGCAGAGGTGGAGACCCTGCAGCTACAGAGAAGGGTGTCAACGCTCACAGTTCCTAGAAGTTTGTGTTACAGGCTCGCATTTGGCACGGGCAGAATCCAGCCTTGGCAGATTCAGGGAAGAAGGCCAGCAACACAGCTGGCGGTGGAGACAGAAGCTCCAGTGTGACAACCGCCCCACAGGACACAGTTCAAGGCAAATTAACATTTCCTGAACAACTTGTATGTGGAAGAAGCCACCCCCAGGGAAGACTCAGCCACAATGGTCTGAACCCAGGTCTGTCTGTGTGGTGGCATGAGTCGTCCCTCAAAACATGTTTTTTGAGCCTGGCAATTTGATATGCCCAGAAAGTCCTCTGGGCACCCTGGGAAGCTTCCAAGGCCATATTAGGTGGACCCTAATTTTCAGAAAAGGAGCTGGAACCTCTGAATAATGACGGAAAGTGTTCAAAAGGAAGCCAACATCTGGTAAGGACCACTTAGGTGGACGGTAAGGTGGGGGTATTTAGACACTTAGATGGAGGGGTTTTCCTGACTTTATTAAAAATCACATCCTAGGGTGGCACCTGTGGCTCAGTGAGTTAGGGTGCTGGCTCCACATACCGAGGGTGGCGGGTTCAAACCCAGCCCTGGCCAAACTGCAACAAAAAATAGCCTGGTGTCTCGGCTGGGGCCTGTAGTCCCAGCTACTCGGGAGGCTCAGGCAAGAGAATTGCCTAGGCCCAGGAATTGGAGGTTACTGTGAGCTGTGACTCCATGGCACTCTACCCAGGGTGATAAAGTAAAACTCTCTCTCTACAAAAAAAAATAATAATAATAAAGAATTTTGGCTCGGCGCCTGTGGCTCAACGGGCTAAGGCACTAGCCACGTACACCTGAGCTGGCGGGTTCAAATCCAGCCCGGGCCTGCCAAACAACAATGATGGCTGCAACCAAAAATGGCTGGGTGTTGTGGCAGGCGCCTATAGTCCCAGCTACTTGGGAGGCGGAGGCAGGAGACTCGCTTGAGCCCAGGCATTGGAGGTTGCTGTGAGCTGTGATGCCATCGCACTCTATCCAGGGTGACAGCTTGAGGCTTTGTCTCAAAAAAAAAAAAAATCACATCCTAGGCTTGGCACCTGTGGCTCAACAGGCTTAGGCACCAGCCACGTACACCTGAGCTGGCAGGTTCGAATCCAGTCCGGGCCTGCCAATCAACAATGATGGCTGCAACCAAAAAAAAAAAAAATGGCTGGGTGTTGTGGCAGGCGCCTATAGTCCCAGCTACTTGGGAGGCAGAGGCAGGAGACTCGCTTGAGCCCAGGAATTGGAGGTTGCCGTGAGCTGTGATGCCACAGCACTCTATCCAGGGTGACAGCTTGAGACTCTGTCTCAAAAAAAAAAAAAAATTCACATCCTAAATTCAAAGTATAACTGGCCACCAACAGTTACATGGCACAAGTCTTTCACTGAAGTGGTGTATGCACCCGCGCAGGTCCCGTGTGTGTGAGTGTGTGTGTGTCTATGTGTGCGCGTGTGCTGGGGTCCCACTGCTGCAGGGAGCTCAGGCCCGCCCACCGCTGGCCCGGAGCCCAGGCCTCCCAGCCATGTGTCTGCAGCTGCGACCTGTCATGCACTTCCTGGTCTGGGTTCTGTAATGGAAAGATCATTAAGAGTGGGGGAGGGCGGCAAGCGAGATGGATGAATGGACCGATGGCGCAAAGGTAACTCTGGAGTCCCACTCTCCACTGTGCTCTGACCTTAAAGTCCGGTCAGGATCCTTAAAGAAAAGAATGTATTGCCCTCCCCCACCCTTCCCAACCAGGCCCTCCTCGGGCCTGGGCCTCTAGGAAGACTCCCCTCCCCCAGGCTTAGCAGAAATTGTTAGAGGGGAGGAAACTCCAGCAGCTGGGCAGGAAAAAGTTGCCGCTCCTCAAACCTGCTGATGTATTAGCAGAGGCCTCAGCTGTTTCAGAATGTGCCTTCTGCACCCCCCAACTACAATGGGTGCTTGAGGGCAGAATTCGCCAGGGCTTGGCACCCCAAGTGCCTGCCACCCTCCCTCCCTGCCCAGCTCACAGGTGCTCACCACCCAGTCCAGGGCAGGGAAAGGAGTGGGCCATAAAGTTACTATTTCTCCAACGTAAAGAAATGCCCTTTATAGTGTCACATTATGAGAACAAAGACAATAAAACATCCTTTTAAAGTGAAATGGTATATAGAATGGGAGTTGCCAAGGGGCTGGGAGAGAACCAGGAGTTAGCATTAGACTACAGTGTCAGTCAAGGAAGGTGAAGAAGTTCTGGAAGTGGATGGTGGTTGGTGACGTCCGTACAACAAGGTGAACTTAAGGCCACAGAACTGCACACTTTCAAATGGTTAAAACACACCACAAAGAAACGATAAATGTCTAAAGTGATGGCTATAATTATACTGTCTTGATCACCATGCAACGTATACATGCATCAAAATACCACACTGTATGTACTCCAGGAATGCCTGTCAATTATAAATGTCAACATTAATTTAAAGAAATTAAAAGGTGAAAATGGTTACAATGGGAAATGTTATGGTACGTATATTTTACCACAATAAAAACATTAAATGGTGACGGCAGTAGGCAGTGTTAGTTTAATAAGTGTTCTTACTTGGCAAAATAAGTTAATGATCCTTAGTGGGTTCTCAAAAATTGGGAGGGAAATTTTACTGGCTCATGAAATCCAAAAAACCTGGGACAACTGCCACAGATTCTCAGGACAGCAAGGAGGATGCACACTGTGCTCCTTTGATATCCCGTCCATCCACAATCCAAGCATTTAGTTTTTGCATGAACAGTGAGCATTTGGTACTCTCAGTCTTCATAAATTAAAAACATGGTTTAGGAGTCCTTTCTACCTGAGACAGTGTGCAGCAGAGGAAGGTGGAAGCTAAAGCCCAGTGTCTATACTTGGGGATCCTTTGCTCTGATGACCTGGGGCTCTAGTACAATGGGAATCTTGGGGGATGAAAGTCCTTCTCTCTGTTGAGGGATGTCCTAAGGGAAGAAAGAGTCTACTTTGAGGTCCTTGAAAAACCATTTCGTTTCAATCTCAGCTTGAGCCATAGGTGGCTGTCACTGGCTGGGTGCAGCAGAGAGAGCGTCTTGGAAGAGACCACTGCGTGATCTTGGACAAAACACCTTCCCTCTCAGGCCTTAGTTTCCTCCACTCTGAAACTGAGAAGATGGCTGGTATGACACTCTCCAGTTCTCCGGGTCTCTTCCAGCCCTAACCCAAGTCCTGGATCTCACCTAGGCCCCCCATGAGATCATGGGGCATTGCTTCCTACCACCCCTACACCATGAACACACTTCTCTCTGATGTGAGGGAAGTAGAAAGCCCTCAATTTAACTGTCCTTCAGAAAAAAAGGATTCTGTTTGGTCACAGAGTTCTGGCCACCAGCGCTGAGGTCTGCACCTTCAGTGAATGCTTCTCATCTTCATCCCCTCGCCCTGGCCTGGGGTGCTCTTGCCAGAAGCCACAACTGAGAAGGGACTGGCAGAAAGCCTAGTAGTTCTTGAAGGATTCAATTTAGTGTCATTTTTTGATGCTCATTATATATTATCCCACGAGAACACCTAGGCAAATAGATTTTTAAAAATGCATTAAAAATCGGGAGGGCTCGGCGCTGGTGGCTCAACGGGCTAGGGCGCCCGCCAAACAACCATGACGGCTGCAACCAAAAAATGGCCAGGCGTTGTGGTGGGCGCCTGTAGTCCCAGCTACTTGGGAAGCAGAGGCAGGAGACTCGCTTGAGCCCAGGAATTGGAGGTTGCTGTGAGCTGTGATGCCACAGCACTCTATCCA